>CM022879.1:28979118-28992825 GCA_012654025.1 Pachypsylla venusta | reverse complement strand
ACTATTTATAATGAGTCAACCACATTGATTTTTCTAAATTGCTTTACTCATCATACCAAAAAAACTATTTATAATGAGTCAACCACATTGATTTTTCTAAATTGCTTTACTCATCATACCAAAAAACACTATTTATAATGAGTCAACCTCCATCCTTCGACTCAACTAGACTGGTGATAAGTTGATTGATTCGAAACTAGTTTCTTCATGAATAATTATAAACAGTGTTTTTGATATTTTTCCTTATCGTATAAAAAGAAATTATTTTTTCCGAATGCAATTAACAAATTTTCTTCCCAGTTTGTTTTGAATGAGCAAGAAATCTTGTTTTTTTCTGCTTTTTAGAAAATAAATTAGAAAAACACAAACAAAAGAGTCGAAAGCATGGTTATCACAGGTTTTCTGAAACCTGTGATAACCATGAACATTTGGGTGGAAATAAGATTTAACGTTAGCAGTGTTTTGCCTCTTTTCATAATTTACCCTGCCTAAAAAGGGAAAGTAAGAGCTAAAGCCAGGAATTTTGTGCCTATTCATATTTTGTTTAATGATTTTCTTAAAGACGGCTTTAGTTGAAATTTAATGTACCGCCGCTAGCAACTCCTGCCTATAAAAAAAAAGAAAAAAAAAAGTAAAAGCTATTAGAGTTTAAAATTGGGTGCCTAAGATTAATTTTATGCATGAAATGCAAAATAACTCTTGGTGCGGTTATCAAAAGTCAAAAGAAAACGGTAAAAGCTTCATCCCATTACAATACTTTCTTCTTCCCTTTTGCAGATAGGGAAAGTCGTGTGATTTTCACACCAGGTACGATTTATGAGAACACTCGATTAGCATTGGAAAAACAAATAAAATATATATATATGAATTTTATGGTTCCCAGAGCCTCTATTGGTTCCGAAAAAGATTTATGTCTGTCCATATTACTCACGAGAGTTACGCACAAACATTTTTATTTCTTCAGTCGCTTTAATAATAATCTTTGTACCTATCATTTATTAATTTTTTGTAAAATATATGAGACCTCTATTTGGACTGTGAGGGTAAAGGGACTCTTCAGTCTCATTCTCGCAGTATAAATAAGGTATAAAATAAAAAAATAAAAATAAAAAAAAAACATAATTATACTATATACATCACAGAAACTTCACGGAGTCATCCGTTTTAGTAAAACTTTCGCGGTACAATCTGCGCCGTATACGGAAAAAAACGTATGGTAATTAATGAGCACACACTCTACGGAGGAAAGAAATCGTATGATACACTGTACACACGTCAAGCGAGAATACGCTCAAACATGAGTGCGGTAAACTAATAAAGGAAGCCATTTTAAAAGAAAAATGGTTTTTAAGAGCAAACAGTGAAATACTATAGTAGAGATCATGAATAATGATCTCGACATCTTTCAACACTCATCACAAGAACCAACAAAGAAGTTCAAACAGACTTCGTATGAGTGGTGAAAGGTTAAAATTAATGTTTACAAGTTATGAGTGATCATAACACAAACAACGACAAATATAAGGGACTGCTTAGCATCCCAACGGGCAGTCAAGTCAGGAAGAGGTGTCACGAGATCACAAGCTGGTTATAAGTTATTCTGCAACCCCACTGGAGCGTTCCTCATTCCATCATCTTCCATGCAGGCTGGATTTGACTCAAAGGACAACAAACTACAAGTCTTACGATAGAACCCCTTATTTATCAGGGGTTCTATCGTAAGACTTGTAGTTTGTTGTCCTTTGAGTCAAATCCAGCTTGTGATCTCGTGACACCTCTTCCAGCTTGTGATCTCGTGACACCTCTTCCTGACTTGACTGCCCGTTGGGATGCTAAGCAGCCCCTTATATTTGTCGTTGTTTGTCTTATGATCACTCATAACTTGTAAACATTAATTTTAACCTTTCACCACTCATACGAAGTCTGTTTGAACTTCTTTGTTGGTTCTTGTGATGAGTGTTGAAAGATGTCGAGATCATTATTCATGATCTCTACTATAGTACAATGAAAAAAATGGGGCTTCAAGGAACACTATACTCCTTAAATCCTTAAGGAGTAGTGTTATTTAACATTACTCCTTAAATCCGAAAACATATCAATTTAAAATACAATCCAACTTCAATTAAAAACATTTAGAATACAACCAACTTCATTTAAAGGCTGAAAAGGATAGTGTATTCTTAACCCCCCAAAAATACCACTGCGTGCTATAAAAATTCCCCGCCAAGTCATCACCCCAAAAAAGACATGAAATCTATTTTGGGCCCCGCTATCCGCTCTTACGTTCTTCGAAATACCTAATGACTTTAAATTCCGACCCCACCCANTATTGTAGCTCCTTTAACTTTACTGATGCGACTTTTGGAGCCAATATAAATGTAAAGGTGATCCGACTGAGCCTACAATGCAATCGCTTCATATAATAAGGCGTTTAAATTTCAGTGTAGTTATCGGACTTTTGGAACATCTTGTATAAAGGTAAAATCTAATTTAACGTTGTAAAGGTTTTACTTCCATATTCTCTGTTGTAAAATTAAAAGACCCTGAAGTAATATTAAACAGTTGGAATTTTTTTAAGGGCAAACGGTAATAAGGGTTTGATATATGTATGTAAACATTTGAGGTAAGGGATAACTTTCGGAATGAGTAATACAGTGTGCGACAGAATAACCGGACGAGTTTAGCATGTTCACTACCAAGTCATAACTTGACGTAGATTGTTGATGTTGGAGATATTTTCTTCCCAACAGCAGGGGGTTTCGATGCAATGGAGTCGTGGACCCCTGAACATCGTGCATTTGTTGTAGATACATGTTTAAAAAGAGGCGATTCAGTGGCCATTAAATCAGAGAAAGTTTTGTACAGCCGAATTAGATAATATGGGAGGGTTCCTACACGCAATACCATTCTGCAATAAGTATAAAAATTCAGACAGACTTGTTCTGTATCGAAAAAGAAGCCTTTTGGCAGTACAAGAACTGTTAGAACACAAGAAAGCGTTTAAGCTGTCCGACATTCAAATTCAGTTAAAAAACATTGAATGATGATTTTGCTGAAAAGGATAGATTAGACCTCTGCCAACAATATTATAAAAATTCCCGACGTGGGAAAGTTGCGGAACCGTCCGCCATCTTGAATTTTATGTTCATCAATTGATTTTTTTGAATATTTTCAGCTAAATTTAGAACTATATCATTTAATGTTTCTTTTTCTAAAATTCCTGTTTTTTTTTCGAAGGCAATTTAACTTTGTCAATCTCAAAAATTTCAGGTGTAGTATTTTATATTTAATTCCATCCGGCTTTTCTGGCACACCCAGTATTTATCTTGTAAATGCCTAATTTTGTGTTGGGAAATGGAAATCCCTTCGGCTATTTATCAAATTTGGGTTTTCTAATTAAAAAGGTTTGTTGATTAGGGCTTTATGCAATTTGAAAAGGAGAATGTAGGTTTTGTTTTGAACATTGAGCAACAAGTTTTCAATTTGTGGTAATTGTTCTATTTAGGTAATTGAATTTGTGTTGGACAAGTAATCAGAACAAAACGATTGTGTAAGAGGGTTAATTATATATATATGGTTATTGATCGCACATTTCCGGAGAAGATAGTGGAAGTTTCAGTGGTATATCATAATTTAATTTTGAAATTGATATACAATCTTGAAATTGATATCAATTACAGATATACCTAGTTATTGATCACACTTTTCCGGAGAATATAGTAGAAGTTTCAGTGGTATATCATAATTTAATTTTGAAATTGATATACAATCTTGAAATTGATATCAATTACAGATATACCTAGTTATTGATCACACTTTTCCGGAGAATATAGTAGAAGTTTCAGTGGTATATCATAATTTAATTTTGAAATTGATATACAATCTTGAAATTGATATCAATTACAGATATACCTAGTTATTGATCACACTTTTCCGGAGAATATAGTAGAAGTTTCAGTGGTATATCATAATTTAATTTTGAAATTGATATACAATCTTGAAATTGATATCAATTACAGATATACCTAGTTATTGATCACACTTTTCCGGAGAATATAGTAGAAGTTTCAGTGGTATATCATAATTTAATTTTGAAATTGATATACAATCTTGAAATTGATATCAATTACAGATATACCTAGTTATTGATCACACTTTTCCGGAGAATATAGTAGAAGTTTCAGTGGTATATCATAATTTAATTTTGAAATTGATATACAATCTTGAAATTGATATCAATTACAGATATACCTAGTTATTGATCACACTTTTCCGGAGAATATAGTAGAAGTTTCAGTGGTATATCATAATTTAATTTTGAAATTGATATACAATCTTGAAATTGATATCAATTACAGATATACCTAGTTATTGATCACACTTTTCCGGAGAATATAGTAGAAGTTTCAGTGGTATATCATAATTTAATTTTGAAATTGATATACAATCTTGAAATTGATATCAATTACAGATATACCTAGTTATTGATCACACTTTTCCGGAGAATATAGTAGAAGTTTCAGTGGTATATCATAATTTAATTTTGAAATTGATATACAATCTTGAAATTGATATCAATTACAGATATACCTAGTTATTGATCACACTTTTCCGGAGAATATAGTAGAAGTTTCAGTGGTATATCATAATTTAATTTTGAAATTGATATACAATCTTGAAATTGATATCAATTACAGATATACCTAGTTATTGATCACACTTTTCCGGAGAATATAGTAGAAGTTTCAGTGGTATATCATAATTTAATTTTGAAATTGATATACAATCTTGAAATTGATATCAATTACAGATATACCTAGTTATTGATCACACTTTTCCGGAGAATATAGTAGAAGTTTCAGTGGTATATCATAATTTAATTTTGAAATTGATATACAATCTTGAAATTGATATCAATTACAGATATACCTAGTTATTGATCACACTTTTCCGGAGAATATAGTAGAAGTTTCAGTGGTATATCATAATTTAATTTTGAAATTGATATACAATCTTGAAATTGATATCAATTACAGATATACCTAGTTATTGATCACACTTTTCCGGAGAATATAGTAGAAGTTTCAGTGGTATATCATAATTTAATTTTGAAATTGATATACAATCTTGAAATTGATATCAATTACAGATATACCTAGTTATTGATCACACTTTTCCGGAGAATATAGTAGAAGTTTCAGTGGTATATCATAATTTAATTTTGAAATTGATATACAATCTTGAAATTGATATCAATTACAGATATACCTAGTTATTGATCACACTTTTCCGGAGAATATAGTAGAAGTTTCAGTGGTATATCATAATTTAATTTTGAAATTGATATACAATCTTGAAATTGATATCAATTACAGATATACCTAGTTATTGATCACACTTTTCCGGAGAATATAGTAGAAGTTTCAGTGGTATATCATAATTTAATTTTGAAATTGATATACAATCTTGAAATTGATATCAATTACAGATATACCTAGTTATTGATCACACTTTTCCGGAGAATATAGTAGAAGTTTCAGTGGTATATCATAATTTAATTTTGAAATTGATATACAATCTTGAAATTGATATCAATTACAGATATACCTAGTTATTGATCACACTTTTCCGGAGAATATAGTAGAAGTTTCAGTGGTATATCATAATTTAATTTTGAAATTGATATACAATCTTGAAATTGATATCAATTACAGATATACCTAGTTATTGATCACACTTTTCCGGAGAATATAGTAGAAGTTTCAGTGGTATATCATAATTTAATTTTGAAATTGATATACAATCTTGAAATTGATATCAATTACAGATATACCTAGTTATTGATCACACTTTTCCGGAGAATATAGTAGAAGTTTCAGTGGTATATCATAATTTAATTTTGAAATTGATATACAATCTTGAAATTGATATCAATTACAGATATACCTAGTTATTGATCACACTTTTCCGGAGAATATAGTAGAAGTTTCAGTGGTATATCATAATTTAATTTTGAAATTGATATACAATCTTGAAATTGATATCAATTACAGATATACCTAGTTATTGATCACACTTTTCCGGAGAATATAGTAGAAGTTTCAGTGGTATATCATAATTTAATTTTGAAATTGATATACAATCTTGAAATTGATATCAATTACAGATATACCTAGTTATTGATCACACTTTTCCGGAGAATATAGTAGAAGTTTCAGTGGTATATCATAATTTAATTTTGAAATTGATATACAATCTTGAAATTGATATCAATTACAGATATACCTAGTTATTGATCACACTTTTCCGGAGAATATAGTAGAAGTTTCAGTGGTATATCATAATTTAATTTTGAAATTGATATACAATCTTGAAATTGATATCAATTACAGATATACCTAGTTATTGATCACACTTTTCCGGAGAATATAGTAGAAGTTTCAGTGGTATATCATAATTTAATTTTGAAATTGATATACAATCTTGAAATTGATATCAATTACAGATATACCTAGTTATTGATCACACTTTTCCGGAGAATATAGTAGAAGTTTCAGTGGTATATCATAATTTAATTTTGAAATTGATATACAATCTTGAAATTGATATCAATTACAGATATACCTAGTTATTGATCACACTTTTCCGGAGAATATAGTAGAAGTTTCAGTGGTATATCATAATTTAATTTTGAAATTGATATACAATCTTGAAATTGATATCAATTACAGATATACCTAGTTATTGATCACACTTTTCCGGAGAATATAGTAGAAGTTTCAGTGGTATATCATAATTTAATTTTGAAATTGATATACAATCTTGAAATTGATATCAATTACAGATATACCTAGTTATTGATCACACTTTTCCGGAGAATATAGTAGAAGTTTCAGTGGTATATCATAATTTAATTTTGAAATTGATATACAATCTTGAAATTGATATCAATTACAGATATACCTAGTTATTGATCACACTTTTCCGGAGAATATAGTAGAAGTTTCAGTGGTATATCATAATTTAATTTTGAAATTGATATACAATCTTGAAATTGATATCAATTACAGATATACCTAGTTATTGATCACACTTTTCCGGAGAATATAGTAGAAGTTTCAGTGGTATATCATAATTTAATTTTGAAATTGATATACAATCTTGAAATTGATATCAATTACAGATATACCTAGTTATTGATCACACTTTTCCGGAGAATATAGTAGAAGTTTCAGTGGTATATCATAATTTAATTTTGAAATTGATATACAATCTTGAAATTGATATCAATTACAGATATACCTAGTTATTGATCACACTTTTCCGGAGAATATAGTAGAAGTTTCAGTGGTATATCATAATTTAATTTTGAAATTGATATACAATCTTGAAATTGATATCAATTACAGATATACCTAGTTATTGATCACACTTTTCCGGAGAATATAGTAGAAGTTTCAGTGGTATATCATAATTTAATTTTGAAATTGATATACAATCTTGAAATTGATATCAATTACAGATATACCTAGTTATTGATCACACTTTTCCGGAGAATATAGTAGAAGTTTCAGTGGTATATCATAATTTAATTTTGAAATTGATATACAATCTTGAAATTGATATCAATTACAGATATACCTAGTTANAAATGATTATAATTATAAAATAATTTATAAAAGGAGGAGAAAATTTTAAGAGACGAGCTCTATCGAAAAGAAACGAAGTAACGTACCGAACTTAACAGAAGCAAAGCGGGATCGGGTATACCTACAATGTTATTGACTAGTGATTATGATTACATAGAATGAGTGATTATGATAAGTGACTCATTGAGTGATTAATGAAAATGATTAAATCATTTTACTGAGTGATTCATTAGTGATCTAATCAGTCAAACGACTTATAAATCACATCTCTAGTCGTGATGGACACTTTTGACAGCGTTGGGACCTAATTGTGTACCAAAACTTTTCGTTACCATCGGTTTTTTTCCTTTTTGAGTAGAGAGAGAGAGAGAGAGAGAGAGAGAGAAAAAAAATGGTGGATATTAGGCGCGGTTTTAGTGGTGACAACAGAGATATACGGGATGGTCTAGAAGTCTGACAAAAAAGTATGACACTTAGATATTCAAAGGAAAAAATAAATCGATTTTATATTATGTCATACTTGTATTTTAGAGGGTTTGAAATTTTTTCAGTTTTTGGTACTAATAAAAAAACCAATGATGGTACCTTATTCAAGGAAAAAAATATGCGATGATACGCCATACAGGCATTTTAACGGGTTCACAAAAAAATCAGTTTTTGACACACCCTGTTTAATTGCGAAATAAAATATGACATATGGATAGTGAAATGTACTTAGAATTTCATTACAAATAAGAATGTAAAATAAAAAATGGGGAATCCCATTCGAAAATCAAAAGTTACATTTTACAACCGGTAAATTACAATTACAACCGGTATAACCAACTGAACCACCCTGTATATCGCGGTTGCCACCATTAAAACAGCGTCCAAAATCCATAAAAAAAAAAAAAAAACTGTTTTTTTTACTAAGGCAAACAGGAAAAAAATTAAGGGGGCAGGCAGTATGTCCCAGAAGTCCTAGCGGATGCCCTGTAACTTTTGAACGGTTTGGAATTTTTGAATTCGGATTGATCCTACGGATAGAAAAGAGGCCATGACTATTTAATTGGTGATAAAAATTCAGGTTCGATTCCCGGAAATGGCTCTTTTTAAACAAAAGTTTCGGTTTCTCAATAATTTTAAATGGAATGTAACATTTTTAATTTAAAAGATGGAATAAAATAAGGATTATTTTGTTGAGCTCCGATGCTGTTCTCAGGAGAGGACGAAACTAGTTAGAGCTCTTTAACATCCTTAATATTTTTTAGTCAAGTGAAGATATAGTAATTTTCAACCTTCATTATGGTTTTACTTGACATAGTATCCCAATTTAACCAACTTGATTATTTTTCATTTAAACTAATGATGAAAAATGATTGAATCCATCATCCTGCATACAACTTTTGTTTTTAGCAACTTACTATTACGCTAAAATTAACAACGTACCTTCTATTTAAATGAGTCTAGTGAAGATGAGCATAGTCAAACTCCGGTATTGAAACAAATTGGCCTTAGTTTTGTGAACCCTATATATGTGACTTTGTTTGTTTTGTGAACCTTATATATGGCCCATCACGGCTTACGGCGCGGCGAACAACCTCAATGTTTTTATTGGATTTTTAGATTCTACGTACATTGAAACTTATTAAAATTTCTAATTTCAAAAACGAGCTTTAAACAGTTCTGGAACCTGGGAGGAGTTTATTGCACCCTTTGAATTTTTTTAACCAATTTTAACCCAGTTAGAGAGATTAAGAAACATTTTTACGGTCATGTCTCTATTGCGTATAAGTACAACCGCTCAAAATAAAAAAGGGATTTTTTTTTTTTTTTAAAAAAAAAACTCGCTATATTGCATCCTTTTCAGGGTGCAATATACTTCCCGGTTCCAGACCCGTTTTACACCTCTGAAGTGTATAAAATAATAAAATTTCCCATTTATTTCTCCTGATGGGATACCTGATGAGGATCCCGGATTAATTGTTAGGGGGCCAAATTGAAAACTGAAGTAACAAAGAAGGATTACTTGGGAAAAGAAAACCTTTTTTTTTTACAATTCTAGCACCTGGTTTTTATTTTCAAAGGAAATAAAAGGGTATATTATTCTTGTAGCTTTCGACGTGAAACTCAGTGGTGGAGATCACAAATGAGTGAAATACATTAGGAGACAATGTTTTTTTAATATTGGGGCACTTCGAACTTCACCCCTAAAACGGCCCCGATATACCTCATATTGGGTCAAAATAAATCAACATGGGAATTTTTGGAAAAGGTTGAATGTGTGGAGTTCATAATCAACATTTAAATGTAGTTACGATGGTGCTGTGGGCCCTCAAATGGTCCCAACGTATGAAGTGCTCCGATAAATATCGTCATGGGTATTTTTGGAAAGGCCTGAATGTGTAGAATCTAGAAAGTCATTTTCTTTGTGCCGTGGGTCTGTTAGGGGCCCGAATGGGAACCAAGTAAATTGTCCTAATGAAAGATTTTTCTTTTTGTCTTTACAATAACAAATAATATGAATGAGAAAAGCTCAGAATTCAAAGAAAAATATGTGTTTCAAAGTTAAAGTAAGGCAAGTATACCCAGGTCCCTAATTCAGTCCATTTAAGGTGTCAGAATCTTGCGTCCCATAAAGGTTAATGAGCAATGTATTTGGGAATTCGACACTGTTAATATATATCCCCTGATGTAATTCATTTACTCCACTGAATATTACATGGACAAGATTTATACAAAGAAAAGGAATATAAGAGAAGGAAAAAAGAAGATAATACATTTTTGAATATATTTTTGAAGAAAATCTTTTTTGTTGTGATAAGATTTCAGAGAGAGAGAGAGAGGAAGGGGGGGTTAAAAGGATTGTAAAAAAGGACACGAAATGAAGACCATTCCAGAGAAAAATGGATTGACTCTTGAAAAGGAAAGGATTAAGGATTTATCTTAGGGCAGTATTTATCACGCGACAAGATCAATTTTATACTTTTATTTAAATATATTTTACCATTTTTTTTCGCTCTTGACTACAATTGTCTTTTCTTGAGATTTTGTAAAGGAACTTTTTAAATTAATCCTGTTTCACGGCCACGGACGGAACTAGACTAAAAAAGAAGTGATCGCTAACCCCCTCCCCTGAAAAAATTGAACGCGCATATACTTTTGGTATAAATTCTACTGACTTCCATGTTGATTATAATTTGGGGCCTCGATCGCCCTCCTCACCTAGAGACATATGTACATGCGCCCCTGCTAAGCTAGTCAGAACCCTTGGCAATGACTCGTATTTTTGCCCTTCTACCACCCGACTGACCCGACTGAAACTAATAATAGGTATATGTTCTGGTATCCCTAACTGTTGTGATGGTAATCGAAAAATGATACAGACATACATTACTGACCGAACGAATTGTGGTCTAAATTTCAAGACGAATCTTCTATCACGATAACCGACCTCCGTGGCCGAGTTGTTAAAACCATTGACTCTTGATCCGGACAATTTTCTGATCGAATTTTCTCGTTTCCAGATTGGCATGGCTTAAAGGAGTGCCCTGAAGTAATGTGAAAGCAGTTCCGGGGCATAACTGTTAAAAAAAAAAAAAAAAAAAAAAAAAAAAAACTTCAGTATGCCTTATGCGATTTTGATATCGCAAAGGCATGATTTTGATAAAATTTGGTGCGGAAATTCATTATTTTCATAGAATCAGCTGATTTTAGGACCTATTGGGCCAAATGGGGAAGTGAGTACTAGAAAAAACTTTTTATTATTCATAAAAATTGGCCAGGTGGACAATTTAATTGACTGCGGTCTACGTTCATGTCAACATTCATCTTTAACTGAATATTAAAGATGAAGGTTGACATTAGCGTATGGCGGATCATTTCACTGCAGTGAATTGGCTGTAAGAACAAATACTTAAAAGGAACGGTTCACACCCAACTCTACACAGACCGTTGGTCGTGAAATGACAGGGACGAGGAAGTGATGCGTATGAACTATTACCTTCAGTAGCAGAAGGGTTGCAGGAGGAGAACTTCCAGGTGACTCATCCTTCTCCGCCCACGCCCGTCACTCGCACTATACTGACCGTTGGTCGTGAAATGACAGCGACATAAAAGCGTCTGAATTATTGACTCCAGTAGAAGAAGAGGCACAGGAGGAGGAGAACTTCCAGGTGACTCATCCTTCTCAGCCCACGCCCGTAACTCGCACTATACTGACCGTTGGTCGTGAAATGACAGCGACATGAAAGCGCCTGAATTATTGACTCCAGTAGCAGAAGAGGCACAGGAGGAGGAGAACTTCCAGGTGACTCATCCTTCTCCGCCCACGACCGTCACTCGCACTATACTGACCGTTGGTCGTGAAATAACAGCGACATGAAAGCGTCTGAACTATTGACTCCAGTGGCAGAAGAGGCACAGGAGGAGGAGAACTTCCAGGTGACTCATCCTTCTCTGCTATACGCCCTTCTCTGGCACTATACTGACCGTTGGCCGTGAAATAACAGCGACATGAAAGCGTCTGAACTATTGGCCCCAGTAGCAGAAGAGGCACAGGAGGAGGAGAACTTTCAGGTGACTCATCCTCCTCTGCTACACGCCCTTCTCTCGCACTATACTGACCGTTGGCCGTGAAATGACAGCGACATGAAAGTGTCTGAACTATTGGCCCCAGTAGCAGAAGAGGCACAGGAGGAGGAGAACTTTCAGGTGACTAATCCTCCTCTGCCTACGACCTTCTCTCGCACTATACTGACTGTCAGTCGTGAAATGACAGCGACATGAAAGCATCTGAAATATTGCCTCAGGTAGCAGATCAGGCGCAGGAGAATCAGTTGACTTCCAGGTGACTATTTTTCCTCCGCCCACGCCCTTCTCTCGCACTATACTGACCGTTAGTCGTGAAATGACAGCGACATGAAAGCGTCTCAACTATTGCCCCAGATAGCAGATGGGGCGCAGGAGAATCAGTTGACTTCCAGGTGACTATTTTTCCTCCGCCCACGCCCTTCTCTCGCACTATACTGACCGTTAGTCTTGAAATGACAGCGACATGGAACTATTGCCCTCAGAAGGAGCGCAGGAAAATTAGTTGACTTCCAGGTGACTCAACCTCCTCCGCCCACGCCCGTCACTCGCTGAGATCCGCTGGACTTGTAAACAGTCAGGTAGCATTTACTTTCTTAAACTTGGATCCAAAAGGAAGTACCTACGCAAGCAATGTATTTTTTCGCAAGACTAGTCACATTTAATAATAATTTCCGCAACCTGCATTTTATTTTTTATGGAAATTTATGTATGTACTTCCGTTTTAGCGCCTCCCATAACTGGCACCAGAGACGCAAAGGTTACCAAAAAACAGTGTTAATTTGAAAACGGTTTGTTGATGATTTTCCCACGTTATTGGGCCGTGGTTTTAACAAATTTACACAAACAGAAAGGGAGTGAGAGACAGACAGAGAGGAAGAGAGGGAGGGATTGTGTGTGTGTGTGCGTGTGTGAGAGAGAGAGAGAGATAAGAGCGAAGAAGGTTGATAGAAGGGGAGGGAGATTGAGATAGGGAGTGAGTGTGTGTGAGGGAGCGAGTGAGAGTGAGGGACAGAGAGGGAGGGATTGTTTGTGTATGTGTGTGTGAGAGAGAGAGATAAGAGCGAAGAAGGTTGATAGAAGGGGAGGGAGATTGAGAGAGGTAGTGAGAGTGTGTGAATGTCTGTGAGAGAGATTGAGAGAGGAGGGAAGAAGGTTGATAGAAGGGGAGGGAGATTGAGATAGCCAGTGAGTGTGTGTGAGAGAGAGAAATAGGAGGGAAGAAGGTTGATAGAACGGGAGGGATATTGAGAGGGAGAGTGAGTGTGTGTGAGAGAGAGGGAGGGAGCAATTGGGAGTTAGACAGAGACAGAGAGGGAGGGATTGTGTGTGTATGCGTGGTGTGAGTTAGAGGGGGGAAGGAGGTTGATAGAAGGGGAGGGAGATTGAGATAGCCAGTAAGTGTGTGTGAGAGAGAGAAATATGAGGGAAGAAGGTTGATAGAACGGGAGGGATATTGAGAGGGAGAGTGAGTGTGTGTGAGAGAGAG
>CM022879.1:28965535-28977850 GCA_012654025.1 Pachypsylla venusta | reverse complement strand
AGTTAGAAAATTCAATATTTTATTCAAGGATATGACTTTTTGTACTTCGGAACAGCTTTGTATCAAATTTCAGCTTTCTCGCTCATCCCGAAGTGGTACTTCTGAATTCCGATTTTTTGGTGATGAAAACCGCGTCCATATATCGGATAGAAACCGGAAAATTTAAAATTTGGGGGGGGGTCTATTCTCGGTCATTTTTCGTTATCTCTTTTAGTTTACCCAGAAAAAAAAATGCAAAAAGACCCGCTAAATAGCGTCATTTGAACTTTAAATTTTTTCGTTTCTTATTACGCACCTGCATACTAAAAGGAACCTGTGTGCCAAATTTCAAGTCTCTACGTTCAGCCATCGTGGAGCTACGTTGATTATCAGTCAGTCAGTACGTCAGCCAGTATACCAACTGGGCTTTGCGTTTTATAAGTATAGATAAGAATCGGAATTCTAGCATCTTAGTTGATAAATTATCAAAATTCAATAGAAAAACCCCTGTGTTTTTTTAGAAATTTTCTAGTTTTTATTGAACACTGAAAATTCTTAATTGGTTCGTTTGAACCAAATAACCTTCTTAGTTTGAACGCTCCTTATTTCCATTCATATTCTGTACCCACACTCCCAATCTTTAGGTGTTGTTCTTTTATAGGAAAGCAACCGAATTAATATAAATAATGTGAATAATACAAAGGCTGATTTGTTTTTGAACAATTTTCTGTTTATGCTATGGTTAGAATAATCTATTTGTCTTATTCAAGATGTCAGAAGCTGACTGAGGAAAACAAAGTATACAGGATGTTTCAAAAGGTTATGCAAAAAAAGAAACCACGTATAGTAGAGCTCAAATAAAGGTCACTTTGCTTAATAAACCCCTATACGGAAATGAACCCCAAGGTAGCTAGGGCCAGGGGCGGATTTAAGGCTATATCTTAGGAGGGCGGTGCAGCACATAGGGAGGGGATACTTCGGAGGGTATTGAATACCCCCAGGCACAGGGGGGTTGGAGCCGCCACCCCAAGGAATAATTAGAATCGTCCTACGCTCAATTTTTGTGATTTTAAAAGGTCAACGGTTGCTTTTAGACCAGAGCTATTCCGGTCTTTTTTGTAGCAAAACAAATTTTAGAAGACATGTCATACCTTAAAACACCATTTTCATTTCATGGCTCCCTCCATAACTCCGCCCCTTATCGGGGGAAAAGTGCCAAATACTCACCAAAGAAGCATGATGACAATCGGAGACGTCATGCAAAAAATTAAGTCAATCGCAAAATAATTAATAATTTTTTTTTCTATTTTTAAGTGCCAACTTTGAGTGGCCCTAGATACCTTGGGGTCCATTTCCGTATAGGGGTTTATTAAGCAAAGTGGCCTTTATTTGAGCTCTACTATACATGGTTTCTTTTTATGCATAATCTTTTGAAACACCCTGTATTATAGTGGTGAGGATATTCAGATGCATGGAAAAATCTATTCAAAAGGGCGAGTTTGTTTTGGAAAAAATCTAAAGAATGGATACATTATGCTGATGGGAAGGAGGAGTGAGAGGAAAGGATCAATGGGGACAGAAGGAAACAACTAAGGATGAACAAGCATATTGAAATAATCCTTCGCTCTGAAACTTTCAGTCTTTCCAATGGAATTTCTGAAAAAATGATTTATTTTTCTATTTAGTCTGGAGGTTACATCAGACATCTTTTCTGTATATACAGAAGGCCATTTTTTTAACGTCCAGAGATCTGACTAAAAACATCTATTGGTCATAATTGGACAAAGTGCCCTTCACGTTGCTGTGTTCGGTGTACAGGGTAGTCCTTGCTTCTATTCGATTATTTGATTCTGCGAAGACCCATATTACAACATAAGATCATTTTTGGAGGGGGACGGCAAAAAAGCCAACATCACGAGGCGCGAACCCACGACGGACACACATATTGTACAACACCGCTGAACGTTGCTTAACTTCAGTGATCTATAGAGAACTAGTGTATTAAACGTGCCATTTCCATCGAAATTTTCAATTTTGGAGGAGACTCCGAAGCAAAACAATACTGTCGTCATTTCGTACCCCATTAAGAAGTAAAACTAATACATAAATTTCGTAGGGATCAGACGGCAAGGGGAATAACACTCTTAACAGCAAAAAACCACAGCCATTGCGGAAAGTTTCCTTCTCTTTTGGTGAAAATGTTCTTGAAGCAATTAAATATTTCCCTCACGCTATTTTAGTTTTTGATATTTCTAATTGAAAATATCTACCGTCTGCCCGCGCATCCCCTTCAGTCAGTTCCATCACTCCTTCCCTTTATGAACCTACCTCAAAAATGCTTTTAACAGAAAGAACATTTCAACTTGTCAATGAAATATGTTCATATTCAAGGATGTGTCTTTTTTCCATATATACAGGGAGCAATGATTATTCAATATATTAGAGGGAGCAATGATTATTCCATATATGCAGGGAGCAATGGTTATTCAATATATTAGAGGAAGCAATGATTATTCCATATATACAGGGAGCACTGATTATCTGCTCCATTCAATCAAAAGTGGCATCATCGTGTCCGATGGTTGCCAAATGTATGAGACAATAGCTCCACATAAGTTGTATTCTATTACAATTTTTTTTATTGTCATCATAGATCTGTTCTTGAAGGCTGATATTTGGCAACTAAAATATGTCAAGCCGTTTTCGAGTTTCGGCCAAATTTCCAATTTCTTCTCCAAAATTGGACAACATATCAACTCAAAGCGAGCAAGTTTTAAGTGTCTCTTTAGTCCTTATTTGAGGACATTTTTTGCACAGGTAAGGCCAGCCATTCCAGAGTTACGAGTTCGAAACCGGGAACGTGAAAAATAAAATTTAGAAAATACTAAATAGTCAGAATGGCCGTGCCTCTAAGGCGCCTAGTGAAACGTTTAAATCTTTATTTTTAAAGGATGCAACATACTGGGTTGACACAAACCAATGCCCTCCCTCCCCCCGCCAATTTCCATTGTTTTTGAAAAACAAAAATAGCAATATAAGAGTGGTAGCGAAGCACTGGCGAAACAGCTAGTTACTGTTATACAGGGTGTCCATAAAGTCTCACCCCACCCCTCCTATCACGAGAATGGCTGCAAATATAAGAAAACGCAAAAACACGTATCCCTTAGATTTTAGGGGGATTAATTTTAGACTAAAATTTTTTTGGCCTCGGCCAGCCGTTTAGGCTGGGCACCGATTGACTTCAAAATCTTAAATGAGAAGGTATATCAAGTGACACCTTGTTTTAAAGGTCTCGTTAAGACGATTTCACTACAGAAAACCAGAGCTCTCTAGGATCTACCGTTCATGAATTACAGGGTGGAACATGTGACCCATTATCTTTGCGTCCGCACCGAAATGGTAGGTAAAAATGCCTAAAAATGAGTTTTTACTTACTTACTTACTTAACCGTGACCAGGGCCTGGACGACCATATGTCTGCTCAACAGCCTGTCTCCACACATCTCTTTGTTGTGCGACTTCCTTCCATCTATCGGGATTAATTCCCATCTCTTGCACATCTTTTTCAGTGTTTTCAATCCATCTTAGTTTTGGTCGGCCTTGTAGTCTTCTTCCTTCTGGTTTTTCTAGAAGGGCAATTCTGGGAGTTCGATTTTCTTCCATCCATAAAATGAGTTTTTATGATCCCAAATAAGTAATTTAGTAAAAAAGATGCACCCTGTTTTGACAATTATGGTCTAAGAAAGCTTGAAATCTGCGTTCGAAGTGGGCGGGACAACCATCTTGTTGGAACACTATTTTTTACTAAATTACTTATTTGGGAATATAAAAAAATATTTCTAGGCATTTTTACCTACCATTTCGGTGCGGCCGCAAAGAGAATGGGTCACATGTTCCACCCTGTAATTCGTGAACGGTAGATCCTAGAGAGCTCTGGTTTTCTGAAATGAACTCGTCTTAACAAGACCTTTAAAACAATGTGTCACTTGATATACCTTCTTATTTAAGATTTTGAAATCAGTCGGTGCCCAGCCTAAACGGCTGGCCGAGGCCAAACATTTTTTAGTCTAAAATTAATCCCCCTAAAATCTAAGGGATACGTGTTTTTGCGTTTGCTTATATTTTCAGCCATTCTCGAGATACGGGGGTGGAGTGAGACACAAGAAGATGCATTACAAAACATACCTAATGATATCGCAGATTTCCTTTCTATGTTTTTTTACACCATCAGCTCAGGTGGACTCTACTCGCGAGTATGTCACCCTCAAGTAATGAACCCGTCTTAACAAGACCTTTAAAACAATGTGTCACTTGATATACCTTCTCATTTAAGATTTTGAAATCAGTCGGTGCCCAGAAATCTAAATATTAAATCTTTGGTATAAAGTTATCAAGATTCCTTGATAACTTTATACCAAATTTTATTCTACCCCTTCCCAATTTCCCCTCAAATTTTTCTTCATTCATCCTCCTCTGCAAATATTTCCTATAGGCAGTATGTGTTCGAACTTTTCTTCTCTCTTTTTTAACACTTCTTGATTTCTCACGGAATATTTAGAACCTAAAATTTAAAGAAAATGGTCATTCAATCAATGACACATTCCTAGAATACTGAAGAAAAAAAAAACTGGTGTGAACATCAAACGACTTTCCTTATCTATAAAAAAAGAAATGGGCTGAAATTTTCGATATCAACTTTTCAATGCTAAAATTGTACATTCCATTTTAATATTTTTAATTACGGTTGGCGGATTTGCCGCTTTTTGGTAGGTTTTCTTGAGTCCTGCCTGGAAAGGGAACGGTAGGTGCTGCCAGAGCAGAATTGATAATTATAAACATAGAACACGACAAATCTTACCGAGACATTTTGTTCACAATACACGAATTGACGGCTGAAACTCGAGATTTGGGCTCTGGGGACCTCATTTACCAATGAATTTGGTAAATGATCCCTCTTGAAATTATTTTGTGTCGGCTATTCCGCCAAGGGACGCCACGGTCCAATTCCTGCTGGATTTTATTATTTAACAAATTTATATTAGACATCCTATTGGTAACTTTAAAAAACACTACCGTTATTTATGACGAGGATTCACTTACTTTTTCACTTCCGACTCGAGTTTCGTCTACTTCGTAGACATTTTCCTGCTGGATACATAATTTTGATTATTATACTCAAAATTGAGTCATTGTTTTATTTTTCAAATCTCTCGAAACACAATAAAAGTTGTATAATAAAACAAAGGCCAATTTGATTAAATGCCGGAGTTTGAGTGGGGTTCGTTCTATTTTTATTATCTGCTTGAAACAATTATTCCTTAGGAGAAGAAAAATGTAATTTCTTGGGGTTCTGTTCACATGTTTGTTCTTGATAGTGAAAGAAAAATAAAATTCATAAAACATTTATGATGGGCCTGACTAAACATTAAATTAAATCAAATCAAACATCAAACTCAAAGTGGTATCAAACTATTTGTCATGATGACATTTTTTCGATTTCAAAGAGTACCAAACAGTGTGATCAGAAAATTTATTTTAATAAATTCTCTTTTGATTGCTTTGATGGAAATTAAATGATGAGTTCCGACTTAGGGTAGAATGCGCTTACTTAATCTTATAAGGAGTTATTTTGAGTGCACAATTAAAAAAAAAATCTCCTTATAATATTAAGCAATCGCATTGCACCCCAAGTCGGATCGCGTATAAATTTACTTCAATAGAATTCATTGTTTTCAGCCAGAGTTAAAGGAGCTGTACTGTTTAGAATACACTTTAAATTAACTTTTAATTCAAATGGATTTGTATTTAAATTGATATGCTTTCGGATTTAAGGAGTATATTTTGAATGTAAATAATGGGGGTTCCTTGGAACCACATTTTTATCAGTGCATTTTGTCTTTGGAAATGATTTTACTGAACAAGCCCCTCAAAAAGACTCAAATAATGGTTTCTCCTTTTGTTTGAACATTTTTTTATTATTCTTTCACAGTGATGAAAATGTTAGTCGTAATATGATAAAATTGAGCACAGAGGACAAGATACTTTGCAGAGTGCAGATGGGGGACTTTGGGGCAGAGTACACCTGGGGGACTTTGGCATTGTCAGAAGTGATAAGTTTTCACAGTGATGACAATGTTAGTCGTAATATGGTAAAGTTGAGTACAGGGGACAAGATACTTTGCAGAGTACAGCTGGGGGACTTTGGCATTGTCAGAAGTGATAAGTTTTCACAGTGATGACAATGTTAGTCGTAATATGGTAAAGTTGAGTACAGGGGACAAGATACTTTGCAGAGTACAGCTGGGGGACTTTGGCATTGTCAGAAGTGATAAGTTTTCACAGTGATGACAATGTTAGTCGTAATATGGTAAAGTTGAGTACAGGGGACAAGATACTTTGCAGAGTACAGCTGGGGGACTTTGGCATTGTCAGAAGTGATAAGTTTTCACAGTGATGACAATGTTAGTCGTAATATGGTAAAGTTGAGTACAGGGGACAAGATACTTTGCAGAGTACAGCTGGGGGACTTTGGCATTGTCAGAAGTGATAAGTTTTCACAGTGATGACAATGTTAGTCGTAATATGGTAAAGTTGAGTACAGGGGACAAGATACTTTGCAGAGTACAGCTGGGGGACTTTGGCATTGTCAGAAGTGATAAGTTTTCACAGTGATGACAATGTTAGTCGTAATATGGTAAAGTTGAGTACAGGGGACAAGATACTTTGCAGAGTACAGCTGGGGGACTTTGGCATTGTCAGAAGTGATAAGTTTTCACAGTGATGACAATGTTAGTCGTAATATGGTAAAGTTGAGTACAGGGGACAAGATACTTTGCAGAGTACAGCTGGGGGACTTTGGCATTGTCAGAAGTGATAAGTTTTCACAGTGATGACAATGTTAGTCGTAATATGGTAAAGTTGAGTACAGGGGACAAGATACTTTGCAGAGTACAGCTGGGGGACTTTGGCATTGTCAGAAGTGATAAGTTTTCACAGTGATGACAATGTTAGTCGTAATATGGTAAAGTTGAGTACAGGGGACAAGATACTTTGCAGAGTACAGATGGGGGGCTTTGGCATTGTTAGAAGTGATAAGTTTTCACAGTGATGAGAATGTTAGTCGTAATATGATAAAATTGAGCACAGAGGACAAGATACTTTGCAGAGTGCAGATGGGGGGCTTTGGCATTGTCAGAAGTGATAAGTTTTCACAGTGATGAGAATATTAGTCGTAATATGATTTATTTCGAAAACTGTGAATCAATTCAAAAAAGATTTCAATAAAAAATATTTCTTTTTTAATACAAAACCACAATCAAAAATATAATGGTACCCTATATAGTCCTTGACATCAGCAGTTTTTTTTTTTTTTTTTTTTTTTTTTGGTTCTGTTATTATGTGGAATTTTATTCTCAAATTCATGAGAATAAAATTCCATGGGATGGCTAGGTTTGAACCCACGACCAACTGTTTACCAGCAAAATATAGAGTACTATTTATCGACCCAGTAGAATGCCTAGTCATTCTATAGAATGTCCGACTTATACACATTAACGGTTACATATATAAAAGAATTAGTTTTTTGACACTATTTGGTCCACCCCGAGCAGCTATGTTCGGTAAGATACTTCTAGAGTTAACAGAACTACTGTATATTTCCTCCCAAGTCCAACGTGAAAAGTTCACGATTCAACTGTCTGGCAAAATAGGTATTACAGCCTGATAGATATAGATAAAATTATTATTAGTTTAATTTGTAATCTGTTTCTAGATGCTTTCATTGGGTAACGACAATTGAATTTTGTTATCACTTCGGGACAGTTAGAAGCTAATGGAATAGAAACTTGTCCATTGTTTCTGTAAAATGTACAGCCCCAAAAAAAACAAGAATTTTCTTCACATTTACTCTCCCTGTCGTGATCTACAAAATATACGTCTATTTTCAGGTAGACAGGTCCATATTGCAAAAGTTCAGCAAGTACCTCTTTAAAGATACCAATAATTAACGTAGAAAGTGAATATTCTAGGAATCGTTCTGTTTTTTCCTAAAATTATTTTCAGAATAGGTCTAGTGTATAGGTACTTATAAAACGCAAAGCCCACAGTTGATAGACTGACTATCAATCAATTTAGCTCCACGCCAGCTAATCGCAGAAACTTGAAATGTTGCACACAGATTCCTTTTAGAGAAATGTAAAAATCGAAAGTTCAAGTGGAAGCAATTTGCCGATAAAAATTATGCTTTTAATGAATTTTTTACTAAAGGAGATAACAATTAATGACCGGGAATCCCCCCCCCAAATTTCAGGAACAAAAATGAAAATTGTTTTCTCCCCCGGTTACTCCCCTTTTATGGCCGGCTGTCTCCACTGAAAAATTGAGCAGTTCACTTCGGGATAAGTGAGAAAGCGGGAATTCGATATGAAATTGTTCCGGAGTACAAAAAGTAATATCCTTGAGTTAAATATTAAATTTTGGAAATAGGATCCGGAAATAATATTAAGTTTATTCCGTATCGGGTTACCACCAAATATTACGCTTTTTAGTGTTTTTTTATAGGTTTTTTTTCTGGGTAGGTACCATCAAAAATCCAAAATTGAGAAGTATCAATGGGGGATGACATAGAAATCTGAAATTCAATGCGAAGTTGTTCCGCAATATAAAAATAATATCCTTGAGTAAAATATTGATTTTTCTAAATCTACCCAAGCGTTGGAACCACCGAAGATCCGAAATTGAAAATAATGAATGTCAAAATCTCAAAATAATTATAATAAATTTCGCAGTCGCGTCGTAGAGAAAAATGGGCAAACAGCTAATATTTTCTTTTTCTAAATTAAGTAGGCGTTAAAAGAGTATCTCAATTCCGCAACCTCCACTAAAACCAGCAAAAAAGAAATGCAACGGATCATAGAACATATCGTACAAAAGAAACCAACATCGATTCTTTTTTCACCATCCAAATACTTTGTATTGTTTATCCTAAATATAAAGCAAGTGCTGGATGGGGGGAAGGTTTTTTTCAGTTAAGACCCAGTGGCGGCCGATAAGTTTTTTAGACGTTACTGTCAACGTACCTCACTCGTCTGCACTGCATTTATGCTGGCGATATTCTGTCACAAATGCAGGAATTACTGAGGGAGCTATATCACCCTAGATTCTTTCCGGCTTCACCGGTATACTTTTGTATTCCAGTGTAGAGTGACATGGCTTTTATTATAAAGGGGACTTGAACATAATAGTCTCTCCACTATTGGGGACCCTGAACAAAATATCACTGCAAGACCTGATCCTTGGATATACTATCCTCAAGGACACACGTTCGACTAGATATTGATGTTTGACCGAAAGAAAAAATGTGAAGTAATGAAGAGATATAAAGCCAGCGTATATATGGGACATTGAGTGCACTATAGTTCACGTAAGATAACTGAACTCAGGTAATATCGAGCGACATTTTACTTGGTGGATAATCACGAAGGTTTAAGATCTCGTGATGCTGGCTATTCTTGGACCGACCTCGGTTGGATGAGGTCAATGCGGGTAGTTTCAGGCGATTGGAGGGAAAACTCCCCGTCTCGAATGACTATAGATATTGAAGGGACGTTGACCTACAGAAAATTTTAGTATTTTATATTATATATATAAAAAAAGAAGGAAAAAAAAAAAAGATTAATGCCTCAACGAGAAAAGAGGAATTGGAAGCCCATAGGTATAGCTACCATGGATCATGGTATTACGCCTCCCCAATGGGCGAGAAGAAGTCGACGTTATACATCTGTCTAGTATCTTTTTTTCTACATGGGGCTCCTAACACTGATCCAGTACCATCCACCACTGGATAAAAATACTAAAAGGGAGGAAGCAGTGGAAAGAAAAGATATTCTTGGGGGTTTTGGGAGGGAAATTATATGTTCGTTTATATTTACTTGATACGTGATAATGGTCCCCAGAGTGAAGTTAAAGATAAAGTGAAAAAATTGAACTTCTTTGCAAAATAATTTCGTTGCTTCTCCGAGGAATTGAGGTTTTTCTTCAAACTCAAAAGAATAGATCGAAGAAATAGATCAAAAATATATCAGGCATCAGGGAAAGAAAAAAAAATACATCAGGCATCGTGTACTTAAATTAAAATACATCGGGAGTTGAAATTAAAATACATCGGTATTGGGGACTGAAATTAAAATACATCGGGCATCGGATGCTGAAATAGAAATACATCAGGCATCGGGGACTGAAATTTAATTTGTATTTTGCTATTTTCTGTGGTCTATTAAACAGGCCAAAAAAAAAAAAAAAATGTAATTACGTACATTGAAAAATATATGTACCTATATGGTTCCAAAGGAACCTTCCTTATTAACAATAAAAATACTGAGCAACGTCCAGTGAGGTTGTCCCATATGGGTGCCCACGTGGGTTTGCGCCCTCATGATGGTAGCTATTTTTTTGGCCCAACCTAGGCCGGGTGAGGTCAATGTGAGTAGCTGGTTTGCAATTTTCCATTGAATGGAGGGTAAAACCCCACTCCTGACCAGTAGATCTTAAAGAGACGTTAAGCAAAAAAAAAATATTGATAGCCTGATAAGTAATGTGGCACAGGATGGTCGCATCGCTCCGTGATATTAATTTTGAAGTGTTGTACTGCAACTTTTGTTGCGCAATATCTAAATAATAATAACTAATATGAGGTGTATTCTAAATAGTACAGCACCTTTAACTCTACGGATGCCTCCTTTTGGAGCAAATTTAAAGGCGATCCGAGTTGGAATACAATTGCTTATAATAGAAGGAGTTTTTTTTTTTAGTATAATTCGATTTTTTTCATACATGAAAAACTTTAATGTTATCATGTTTGCAATCTTCAATTTGGCAAACAACCGTAATAAATGCTTGTCTTCTATTCGGAATTTAATCAAATATTTTCAAACATGCACCATTCTTGTGACGGAAGAATTGAAAACTAACGAACTGGAATGCCTTACTCCTCCGTCTCCCCCCCTTCCACACGTCAGAAATTGAAAACGGAAATGTAGGTGGAGACGAGACGAGAGGAGGCCACTTTAATTTTCAAGGAATATTACATTTTTAATTGATCGATCTGTACAACCTATTCTATAATATTTACAGTTTCTAAAAGTTTTTTTCATTATTCATATACTACAAGTAACATGGCCACGTAATGGCTAAATACAGTCCTACACCAAACCCTCCAACGCTATGTTCGCAGCTCCCATGGCTCAGTCGTCACTGTACTAGTCTAGCACGCGGGAGACCTGGATTCGAATTCCGGCAGGGGCAATAATTTGTGACGGTGGTTTATATGTTTCACAATCATCCACGTGAAGACAATAATATGTAGTTTTTTTTTACAAAACCGGAACCGCTTGGCATAACTTCAGGGCACTCCTTTAAGCCATGCCAATCCGGAAACCAGAAAATTCGATCAGAAAATTTTCGCTGCGGGCGGGATTCCAATCCACAATTTCCGGAGATCGGCAGACAATGTGTAGATATAGAGATAAATGGGCATAGCATTATGGGTAAAAACTCTGCCAATGTGACACATGGGTTTATTATTTTTCTGGCAAAAAATACCCACCCCCCAAATTGGGGAGGGGGTCTTGTGACGATTCCAAATCTGGGGTGTAATTAGACCCTAAATTTGAAGTCTCTGGATCTTACCATTCTCTTTTTAGACAGGATTAATGAAAACCGCTAAAAAGCGGTAATAACCGCCAGCGGTATATTTAATTGTACCCAAAAGTCTCACTGAGACTCCGAATATGATATACATACCAAATTTCATATCTCTAGCTCTTACCATTGTGCTTTTAGAAAGCATTACTGAAAACCGCTAAACAGCGGCAGAAATCGCAAAGAGGGTATTCGACTGAACCCAAAAGGTTCGGGGCACAATTAGAGCACAGATGGGACCTATAATTTCATCCAAATCGGTCCACGCTAAGTGGCAAAATTGCCCATCACGGCGGACGTTGGACAAACGTATTTTTAAGGCAGATAAAATACTATATCTTCACTTGACTGTAAATTTTTTTTAAAATTAAATAGATGTTACAGCTGACTAGTTTCGTGCTCTCCTGAGCACATCATCGGAGCTAGGTTGGTCGAAGACTGAGAGTTTAGGAAGAAGAAGGGAGAGAAAGAGAGTATGTTTATTTATTTTTGTGTGTGTTACTGCAATTCCTCTGGCTATCGGAAAACACGAGATCATCCGATCCTCAGAGAAATACAGTAACACATTTTTTTTTTTTTTTTTTTTTTTTTTTTTTTTTTTTTTTTTTTTTTTTTTTTTTTTTTTTTTTTTTTTTTTTTT
>CM022879.1:28949168-28963974 GCA_012654025.1 Pachypsylla venusta | reverse complement strand
AAAAAAAAAAAAAAAATAAAAAAAAAAAAAAAAAAAAAATTCACAATATTTAGTTTAAAAAATAGTCTGACGGCCAAAATAAAGATCAAATATCTCAGTTACTATATTGCTTTTGGGCCATATTTTCACCATTTTCAGTAATTTTTTAATTTGCCACTGTAATGTTGCAATTTTCCTTGTTGTGCAGTATAAGACGTTGTCCCATCCTGGAGGGAATCATTCACACACACTGATGTATCGACATTGATTGGTCTTCGTTGTATTTCAGGCAAAAAAATGTTATCATCTGGACGTAGAGTATCGAGGTCATAGTAAAGCATTCTCTAACACATCAATGATCGGCCTCTTCTCCCTGATGTGGTGACATTTACTGCCTCCCGGCCCCCTGTTGAACGTAGTGTGTACGAGCATAAAGCCTCAAAAAATGTAGGAATGAAATGGAACGATTCACCTGTGGAGCCGCCGGAATCAACCAACCCAATTTGGGGAGAGAGTGAAAATAAAAAAAATCAACCGCGTTCAACCAGAAATATACTTGTAGCATAATAACACAAAATATAGACCAACCCAGGCTAGGTGACAATGTGGGTAGCTGGATTGTAGTCTTCCACAGGGAATGGGGGGGGTAAAAAAGATTACTATAAGAAAAAAGTTCGTCACGATGAATGCCATTGGTGGCACGTTAATGGAAATTAACGTGTCTTGTACTAACACGTACTTGATATTCCAATCCAACACGTGTTTCAAATTTATTCACAAAACATGTCTCGTTATTATTATTTTTTTTTAAATTGGGGAAAATATAAATTGCCATTTTTAGCAAAATTTCTATAATGGAAAATACTAAAAATAGGTTTATGCTAAAATAAAGTATATTTGCTAAAAAGATATTGTAGTGTTCTTTTTACGAGTTATTGGAAAACTAATACCTAATACGAGCAAGCCCATATCAAGGATTTTATTGCGGGGGGGGGGGATTGTGAAGGGAGTTTAACCGTATAGGGATTATATGAAGTTAAAGTAGCAAATTATAAAGAAAAATAAATCACTATCATTTCAATCAAATTTGAAAAAGTCGATCCGACGAAAATTTAAATATTTAAAAATTACTTCCTCAAACAAAAAACTATCTTTATAGAGTGTAAGAGATGTAAAAATATTGTCACAACTACAACACATGTTTGTTGGTCGGGCCTCGAACTTTTGGAACCACTTTCATAGCCTCTTATTACACTCTGCAATCCTTAATATCTTTTAAAGGTAGCTCACTCAATACAAAAAAAAGTGCCTTGAATATTGTTAAATTCATTAGAGAAGATTTCAATATAAGGAACAGATTCAAAATTACTTTGGCATCAATTGGTCTTTCGAGAGGGTGGTTTTACTTTCAATTCGCTATTTCGCTGGAAACTTACAAACCAGCGACCCAGCGTGGGTTGGGTCGAAAATAGCCAGCTGGCATCACAAGAGCGCGACGAAACAAATCAACAGGAGCTATCACTACCTCCAGGTTTTCCCCCAGCCTCAGCAAATCAAATTAGGAGACTTTCTTATTAAAAATCCTTTCAAAATTGTGGAACATTTTTAAAAGAATTTTGGAAAGAAAGTTAGTTCGCCTCCACATGGTGACTCTGGGTAATGCTAAGAGATTTCACATCAGGTGAGCACAGCCAATTATAACAATCGACCAATTATAACCAACATCAAATACACTCACGATCCTAAGCCAGCGTCTATGACACGTTGAATACACCAGTTCCCGTTCGATCAATGAATTTAAGCAACGTCCAGCGAGGTTGTTCCATGTGGGTGTCCACGTGGTTTCGCGCCCTCGTATTGCTGACTAATACTTTTCCGGCAATCCACAATGACCTTACCCAACCAGGCTGGGTGAGATTTATGTGGATATCTGGTTTGCAAGCTTCCAGCGAATGGAGGGTAAAATACTCGTCTCGAATGACCAAGAGATGTTATAAGGACGTTGAGCCAAAAATAAAAATAAACGCAGCAAACCAAACTGAATCCAGCGGAGGTTTACTTGGTCTGCTCTGACACAATCTGGTGCTCTGTTTGTTGACAAGTAAAAGCCGTACATCACCCTCAAATATTTAAACATTTTTCACTTTTTGATGTATAGAAAAATCCATGAAATAAATAACAATAAATCCATCCAAATATTTAAGTATTGAATAGAGAATATTATAAAACATGCAATAAGAAACAAAGAGAAAGAAAATCAACACGCAAATGATCCTATAATAGTGAAACACAGAAACACACACATGCTATGACATACCTTCTCACTGGCATGCTTTCAGCAAATGGTTGAGCAGCACAAGTCTCATGTTGACAAGACAACGCCCGGTAATGTGCTTGTTGGTCCGTAGGAAGAACAATATCCACTGATCTGGATCTCAAGTTTGATGTAGATGGAGGTTCTAATAGAAGTGACGAAGGAATTGGCACAACTTCTTCAGGTTTACCCGAAGGATGTTGTTTATTTATAAAACATGAGTCCATAGATGCAGCACGATCTCGTTTCAGGTCAGGCACTGTTAGAAAAAATTCACTCACGATCACAGGAATAGCATTGTTTTCAGTAGAACTCGAACTTGTTATGGGAGCAATTATTTCATTATTTAGATGGAAAGCCCTCAAATCTGTATTAAGATGAAAAACTTGATTCGAGGAGTCGCTCTCAGAGGTATACGTTGTTTCGGAAGAATTCTGCGTGTCCAAAGATTCTGGAAAGATGAATGCTTGCTGTCTTTCTAGTTTCGGTGATGTAACACTCCTTCTTCTCGATGAAGTTGGAGAAATGTCTTCATCACAAGGTATAATATCAAATGTGGGTGTACATGGTGGGACAGGAGATAGGGTAACGGTAATGCAGGGTGACGGAAGGTCAGGTGGTTCATCTTCATCTTGCTCGGTGGGTTCATTGTCAAAACTATCAAAATCTTCGCTGGTAGCAGAACTATCACTATAACTGAAACTTTTGAGACTGAGTATTTCGTCACCCGAAGATTGTCTCGATTGCATTTTGTTATATTCTTCTACACATGCGCAATGAACACAAATGGATGTCATTTTATCTCCTGATGAACGTCTTCGTTGAAATATGGTTCGGGTAGGGACTTCTAAAAAATTACTCGGATCGGTTTCTGTTTGATTTTGGGAGGAATCAAAACTTTTACTCCTCTGACCACTGTTGGGAGGTAACTTCAACAGTCCACTAGGATCTAAATGCTGATTTCGTTTCGCTTCGAGTTGAATTTCATCAAAACTCGCTGATCGAACTTGTTTGGGAACTTCAAGACTACTTTGAGTTTTCATTTCTGCACCAGTTGGAGTTCGTGATCTTTTGAATATTTTTTGCATAACCTAGTCAGAAGATGACTTGGTCAATTGTGTTGGTCGAATACAAATGACGTGAGAGAGTATTCGATCATTCAGCTGAATAATTTCTTCACATATTGCATTTAGTATCCGATCCGGTTTTAATAGTTGTGGTATGTGAGAAAAACTTGCATATGATTCTTTTTCTCTTCAAATCCATTTTGTAAGATCCAAAATGGATGGATTTACAATTTATTTTGGTTTACTTCACATCTCTCACTGTTTTCTATTTTGTTCTGTTCGTCAACACGATTTCATTTTCTTGCGGACCCAAGTCTTGCTGAATTTTCTGAAAGAGGAATGAACATTTACGATACAGGATTTCAAGAATATAGACAAGTACAAACCTATATACATATGTTCCAATAGATACATCCCAATGTATATACATAATATGTTCCACAAACATATATAATTGCAGATTTAAAGCCGCCCCAATCTTGAACATTCTCACTGAGTACGAAATAAAGATAGTTTTAAAATTGAAATGAATTAACCGATAATATAGAAATCGGTTACTGCGATTATTACTGTGAAGAAGAGAAATGAAATTTAATATTATACCCTACGAGTCGGCGTATTATTAAAAATTGTGGCGGCCTTTCCTTTCGGAAATCCAAGCAGTGCGTCCACTAGTTAGGACTATTGCACAATAGTTTTTCCACATGTCCAGTATCTTTCACCCAGCCCTGAAATTGCCGCACCTCCTTCTTTCTACACACATCTTCCCCTGTTGACCCCTATAGTTTGTAGGTGTTTTTTTAGAACACAGCGACCCGTCAAAGGCCGAATCACCAGTCCGATGTCACGTCTTCTGAGATTCACAATTCTTTTTGAAGATTTCTCTTCAAAAAGAATTGTGAGTAATCATCCTCTAAGGGAAAGGAAGTCCCGTGACCCCGTTCCAGGTTTACTTGTGTTTTTCAACGACCCAGTCTTGTATAGCTGCCTTGGACAAAGTTTTTCACTCTGCCAACCGCCGATTCCGGACCAGTAAATGGTGTTGAGGAACCAGCCCTGGCTCATCAGCCTTTTCATTTCCCTCAATGCCCTCGTGTCCAGGTACTCAATTGATATAGATCCTGTTCCTCCTAGATAGCTCACTAGGGAGTCTATGTAACCAAAATATTCATTACAAAATATGTACGAGTAAATTATTATTCCCACACCTACATGGAATTAAAAAAAAAGGTTCGCCTTTTCTGTTCTCTTGTCTGCCATTAGACTTATGAGCGACTAGCTGTTTCGCCCGAGCTTCGCTACGATTCTTATATTGATATTTTTATTTTTCAAGGAGAAATCTGTCCAAATAAAAAACAGATTTTATTTGGGCGAAAAGAACCACCTCTAAAATTTCATAAAGAGTTTTAATTGGATTTTTCTATAACATGTCAGAATAAAGTAAGGATTTACTTTATTCTTTCACAATGGAAGCTCCTAACTGCTATATACACATTTATAATATCCGTTTTTCACAACTTTACATTCAGTTATGTACCTTGAAAGAGATGTTCTTCCATACAATAAAATACACCAACGTGGGTTTAGTGAGACATCTGTATCTAATAACAAATCTAGGGATGATAATAAATTTTGAAAATCTTAAAAGATTACTCAATAAAGTCATTAACTAGTGTTATGTTAAAAACATCAGAAAGCTGAGTCCAGATTTCTGACAAAGTAAACAGTGTTGCCAAATGTTTTTGGGGTAAAAGTCTACAACGAGCATAAAAAATTTCTAATTCTTGTAAAAATATCCCTACGCTCGAGTTGTGCCACGGGAAAAGCTGGAAAGGAACACCCACTTTGATTATGGGTGTTGGGTCGAATCCCCTTGGGGACGAACACTTATACTGTAGCCTCATATAATAGTTACTAGTAGGTATACTTGTAAGCTTCTTGCTTTACAAATTATAAAAGTGAATCGAACCCATGACCTTATGAAACTAAGTTTAACATATTTTGGGGGATTTCCCTGAAAACAAAGATTATTTTGTTGATGTAGGTAAAACTATTGGTATCAGCTAAGCCTTGCACACCGAATGCCTGTACTATTCTTATATTGAAACCGACCTCAATGGCGCGGTGGACTTGTGAAACTGGATATGTAACAAACCATGAACTTTTCCTCCGAGAGTCAACGCTCATTTTTTGTCACGTCTTGCCTCTTAGGCAAATATTTTAAAGATGTAATATTGCAGTTAGTCCTGTCAAATATGCCTACATTTGGACATTTTCTAAAAATCGGTCCCTACATCCCTGCAAGGGCTAAAAAATAGAAAACATCCCTACATGTGAGGATATATCCCTACGGTTGGCAACACTGACAGGAATAAAAATTTTAAGTAGGAAGGATTTAACAGTTTTTTGACAAATCTCAAAATTCTGAAAAAATATTTCTTTCAATTTCCCTAACTGTTGTGGCTAAATTTTAAGACCAAGAGTGAGCTATACTTCCATAATTATGGTTTTTGGAAATATTTTCAAAAAACAAAATGGTATTCCGAATAAGGCGACCTTCCACCACATTGTGAAGCAGATGCTCTGGTAAAAGCATTTGCTATGTTTTTTACATACTACTCCTTGATGTGTGTACTGTCAATTCTAACATACATGGATACAAACACTCAACTGGGTGGGTTTGTATTTAAATTGATATGATTTCGGATCTAAGGAGTGTTCCTAATGTAAATAAGCAGGGTTCCTTGGAGCAACATTTTTTCAGTGTACAGCATTCAGATCAGTAATGGATACAGGTCGCAAGTTGAGGGGGGAGACGGTCGAGGCTCCAAATTATAATCGACATGGAAACTACTTGGTGCTATAAGCATGACGTGACTCCCTGTCACATATAACGGGTACCGTACCTAATACAGATCACAAGCTGAGGGGGGGAGGCGATCTAGGCTCCAAATTATAATCGACATGGAAGCTACTTGGTGCTATAAGCATGACGTGACTCCCTGTCACATATAACGGGTACCGTACCTAATACAGATCGCAAGCTGAGGGGGGAGGCGATCGAGGCTCCAAATTATAATCGACATGGAAGCTACTTGGTGCTATAAGCATGACGTGACTCCCTGTCACATATAACGGGTACCGTACCTAATACAGATCGCAAGCTGAGGGGGGAGGCGATCGAGGCTCCAAATTATAATCGACATGGAAGCTACTTGGTGCTATAAGCATGACGTGACTCCCTGTCACATATAACGGGTACCGTACCTAATACAGATCGCAAGCTGAGGGGGGAGGCGATCGAGGCTCCAAATTATAATCGACATGGAAGCTACTTGGTGCTATAAGCATGACGTGACTCCCTGTCACATATAACGGGTACCGTACCTAATACAGATCGCAAGCTGAGGGGGGAGGCGATCGAGGCTCCAAATTATAATCGACATGGAAGCTACTTGGTGCTATAAGCATGACGTGACTCCCTGTCACATATAACGGGTACCGTACCTAATACAGATCACAAGCTGTGGGGGGGAGGGCCATCGAGGCTCCAAATTATAATCGACATGGAAGCTACTTGGTGCTATAAGCATGACGTGACTCCCTGTCACATATAACGGGTAACGTACCTAATTTCTTTATTATTGAAGTTTAATTTATAAAAACACCAGACAGAAAAAAGGATCATGGGAAGATTTTTTTTTTTTTTCAAATTTTAAAACAATTCTTTGTCATTCATTTTCCTGTCTTGAGGGGGGGGGGTCGCTTCCATCGCCCCCTGCTTCAAATTAAGATTATTGTAGCTAAACCTTCTGCATTTGATACTATTGTGTACGAGGCTGTTCTTATGAACATTCATTTTCTTTTTTCTTACACAAAGGCTCATATTTCATTTCAATTTTGACATTTAAAAATTTTCCAATTTGTTATATTAACAGGAAAACCCCACATTTGTAATTTGTGTAAACACAATACTCCCTTCCTACTAAGTAACACCACGCGAGATCCTGTTTCCTAATCACACAATAATATGATTACGTTGTACGTGATAATATGTGCGTGCCACAGTGCGTTAAGGGAGATACGAGTATATTCATAGACCCAATCTTGTGTAAAGCACGGTCCACACTTGTGTTGCAAATGGTGGGCAACATAGCAACAGAAGTGTGGACGTGTTGAGAAAAGGTTGTCCAACATGTTGCATGTTTCCAAAAATATGGAACATTTCTTAGAAACATTGAAAGTGTGGACCGTGGACCGTGCCGGACAACATCGGCAGGGTCCACACTTGTGTTGCAAATGTTGTACAACTTAATAATTTTTGGTATATGTACAGAACTGCAAAATCATCATTATTCTCTAAAATGATGACATTATGGGACGTTTTTGGAGTCTAAACTGTGCATAAATCAGGGACAGATTTTTTCGCCACAATATTACATTTTGGTTCATTTCCCCAGTTTTGACGCCCGTGATGCCAAATTAGGTTAGGCCATAGATATGGTTTCTCAGAATGGAGAAACCAAATTTATTTAAAAACTTTGTTGGTCGTTGGTTTTGCGTTGGACATCCAACGTATTTTTCATATATATTTATTAATAGTCAATATTTTTTATTTTTTATATATATATAATTTAAATAGTGGCCAACGAGCATACCACGTTGATTACACCAGTTCCCGTCAGATCACTGAAGTTCAGCAACGTCGGACGTGGTCAGTACTTGGACGGGTGACCGCTTGGGAACACCACGTATCGTTGGCTCATTTTTCCGGCCCAACCCAGGCTGGGTGAGGTCAATGTGGGTAGCTGGTTTGCAATTTCCAGCGAATGGAGGGTAAAACCCCCGTCTTGAATGACCAATAAATGTTAAAGAGACGTTAAGACAAATTAAAAAAAAAAAAAAAAATTGATTTAACCACCCATTTCTGGCCAACTAGTATAGTCAATAATACCTACATTTATATATACAAAACAATTATTTTTAAATTATTTAATAATATAAATAAAGATAAGCTATTTGGCATTTTTTTTCGAATTAATATTTACAATCAGCTTAAGAATGCTATAAGCAAATTTAATAAAGGAAACATGGCAGGATAGAAGAATATACATTCATATCTCTTCTAGTATTTAAACATAAAAATAATTACAAATATTACAATTTAAAATTAGATAAATAGAAAAACTAAGACCTAAATTCTAGATCTAGTGGGCGATGTCGTTTTAACCGTCGAACAGAATTGCTGTTGTCTTAGTAGGTTGATGGCAAGTGGATTGATATGATTTTCCAATCGATGTTGATATTTTCCACTGAAGAGTCTGATCTCTACCTTGACTGATGGAAATTTGAGATACTCATAATGTACGTCACTGTTACAAACATAACAAGGTCCGTTCACCAACAACCTCAGTGTTTTATTTTGAAATCGTTGAATGATTTCGATATTACTGTTGCGGGGGCTGAACCCCAGGGTTGTATTCCATATGTACAGGTTTGTGAATGATCTTGTAGATGAGTGCTATTTCTCTATGATGTTTTCCAATAAGCCAATACATTTTGTTCAGGCGAAGATTGAGTTCACATCTTTTAGCTTTTATGTGTTCTTTCCATGTTAATCGTTTATCCAGGTGCATGCCAAGATATCTTACACGGTCAAAGCCATTTGACATGATGGGCGAAACACTGCCGCGTTTTTTAATTTTGGTTTGAGCACACTAATTATCGAGTATCTATTTTATTAACTTTTAAATAAATAAAAACAAAACACTTACCAAAAACACTAATTATAATTATTTATAAAGAAACTAGTTTCGAATCATTCGATTCATCATCAGTCTAGTCAACTTCCATCCTTCGACTCGACTAGACTGATGATGAATCGAATGATTCGAATTCGAAACTAGTTTCTTTATAAATAATTATAAATAGTGTTTTTGGTGTTTTGTTTTTATTTATTTAAAAGTTAATATTTTTAACACTTATAATTAACATGTTATTCAAAGATTTAAATATCTATTTTATAACCACATATTAGATGAAATTTTTGGGGGGATCAAAACAAACTCATTTTTTACTTTCCTTATCCTCTAAAAAGGAAAGTATTGTAATGGGTGGAAATTTTCCATGTCGAGTTTTCAATGCCAAAACACGTTTTGGGGTCCCCAGGGCCCAAATTTCGAGTTTCAGCCATTCTTCCGTGTGTGTGTTGTGTGTGTCTGTCTGTCTGTGAACAGGATATCTCAAGAACGGCAAGTGGTATAGAGAATTGAAATTAGGTGTGTATGTATATCAGTTTTATGCCATGAACGGCAAAATAAGTTTTTAGTGGAAATCGAATATACTGTTGACGGTTTCGTGCCGCTTTTTAGCGGTTTTCGCATATCCTGCTTAAAATGAGAACGGTAATAGCTAGAATTTTAAACTTTGTGCCTATTAATATCAATTTCATACGAGAATTTGAAAAATACAACTCAGGTTAAAGTTTAATATATTTTTCACCGCTAATTAGAGGTTCATGGCCGCTAAAACCAGAATGGAAAGAGCTAGAACTTGAAATTTGGTGCCTATTCATATCTATTTCATATAAGAAATTCAAGAATACAACCTAGGTTGAAGTGTAATAGATTGCTGGCCGCTAATAAGCGGTTGAAGGCCGCTTTTTATAGATAAGGAAAGTGGTGATGTGATGTTCACACCAGATTTTTTGATTCGTAGGCGAAACAATTTAAATTGTTTATGAATTTATACTGCATAGTTTAAAACGAAAATAATGGAAACGTTTTCACTAATTAAAAATATGAAGAACATTAATGAACAAATGAAATATTAATTGGAATGGAAATTTCATTTGGGACACGAAACACATTCAAAAATCTGATTGAAAAATGCATAATAGAGTATATTTTCAGTGGAAGATTGAAGAATTTGATCTCCCAGATTCCCGGGTAGTAATTATTGTTAGCCCTTCCCACGAAGTGTGCGTGTAGCTACAGGTGTATTTTTCCCACTTAATATGTGTTTAATGGCTAAACACATATTAAAAAAAAATCTGTCAAGTTTTTGGCTCTTACCATTCTCTTTTTTGATAGGGTTAATTAAAACCGCTAAAAAGCGGTATATTTGATTGCACCCAAAAAGCTTACTAAGACACAAATTATGATAAAGATACCAAATATCAAATCTCTAGCTCTATTATCTTTTCAGACAACAATACTGAAAACCGCTAAAAAGCGCCAAACCGCCAAGGATATATTCGATTGCACCCAAAAGAGGCACAATCAGTCCAGAAGAAAACTATATACATAATTTCATTCAGTACGGCCGACAAACGGATTTTTTGAGGGGGGTATTTTTTTCGTGACGATTCCAAGGGCTCATTTTTTAAAATAATAAACCAAATTAGTAATAGCTTGTACGCACATGTTCAGTAGGAGATCACATGCCTCGCCAAAAAACAACATTTCCCACTCTTTCTAAACCTTACTCTCACGGTCTAATTGGAGGTTAGAAATTTGCTGTGTCCTAATCCACCTTTTCTATGCATAAGAAAAATAAAAAATAATAATTCATACAATTTTAAAGGATTTTTGTCAAACATTTTTTTTTTTTATTCAGTAACAAACAACGAGAGGAATTTCCTTAAGTGCAGCTAGAATTTAATAGTACCCCTTTCACAGTACAAAAATCCAAAAATCGAATCAGACCATAAGTGGTACTTTTGCCAGTTAACGTTGGCGGATTTTAATTAAGTTTGATTCATTTGTTCCTAAAATCTCTGATGAGACTGTGAGTCAATTAAAATGGGGTTAAAAAAACAGTAAAAACAATTTTAACCCATGTGTCAATTCAAAGTTGGTTGAGAGGAGATAAATCTTTCTACGTCATGGATGATAGTGTTTTGAAATAGGAGCATACGGCACTGACTCACAATTTGAAATAGTGAATGATTGATGTGCGAGGAAATGAATAGTGAAACCAAAAGACGAATCTACTGCAATGGGATACGAGCTTTCATTTTGAACAATTAATTTCAAAATTTATATAAAGTTGGTTGAAAGAGGGGGGAGGGGTGCGGCGTGCAGTATGGAATCCAACATATTACCCCTGCAAGATATCAAAATTAAGATACGAAATACGAGTTTAGGTTAAGACTTTCGCACACCGATAAAAATGTCTCCAAGGAATTTAAAATTTTTATTTACAATTTTTTCAAGTTCTTCTTTTACTAAAATGTCTTCCATCGCCTCTCCGTCCTCGATACATTCGCTTTTATTTAGGGATGGGCTAGACATCCACGAGTCGAGTCATGAGTCGACTCACGGCACGACTCACTCAAGAGTCGAATCATCTTTTTGAAATGAGTCGACTCTTCAAAGAGTCGACGAGTAGCTTTTTTTTTGTTGACTGCTAAAGATAATAAAGGGAGAAATATTTTTCCGGGTGTTTGTTGTTTACTGAAGGAAAAAGGGGTATGACTCTGGGGAGTACCGTAGGGTCCTCGAACAAGACAAAAATCCCACGTTCAAACTATTTTTCCCGGCAGCAGGGGAAAATCAAGCAATATCAAGGCATGGCCGTAAAAACGTTTCCTAACCTGTCAAGAGGGGTTAAAATATGTCAATAAAGCTAACAAGTAAACATAAAAAGTTAAAAACAAAAGAGAAGTGGAAAAAATAAAAATTAACTTCGCGATGTGTCACGCCGCACGCGACAAAAATCTCACAACTGTGGGATCCTACGGTTCTCCCCGGAGTCATACGTAGGAAAATGTTCTTTTATTCTGGTGACGATTGATTGTGATGTCTTTTTAATGTATTCACCGAAGTTGGGGACGTTTATTTGGTAGATGCCTCTTTTATCCATTGGTTTTATTATGTTTTTCTGATCAAAAAAGGCGTTTTTGAAAATTGTCACTCAATAAGAGTCGAGTCATTGAGTCGACTCATATTGGTGAATCGAGTCGATCATGTCGACTCACCTACGTGAGTTTCTGTATCCATGCTAGCTAATGTACTTTTTTTATCCTATTGTTTCAATGTATTCCTTGTAATGCACATTCTAAAAGTCGTATCACACAATTTGTCATGATTCCAAATTTTTGGTACATTTTATTTGATGAATATGTTTATTTCAGAATTTTATCACACTATTTGATGAGAACTCCAAACAAAATTATTTACTTTCAAATAAGATTTTATTTGTTGTGTATTATTTATACCATATCAACCCGATATTTATCTGTAATAAATATAATTTTGATATTTTCTTTTTTCCCAATACGATTTCTGATTGAAAGTTAATTGAGGACTTGGGCGTCCCAGACGCCACAGAAATATTTTTTTAAATGTAAGATTAATGAAATAGTTTTCAAATACGATCAAACAATGACAAACGTGTTTGTCATGCATTTAAACCCTAACTATCAGACTTTTTAGACAAATTTTGGGCATTTTTGTGTTTGATATCAAATGCGATTAATTAGCCAACTTGATCAAATATATTTGTCACAAACAAAGACAAAGAGTGAGATAATACCTTAGTAACCATCATCAATTTGTTGCTTCGATTCTAACAAATACGCCATTTTTAAATTGAGGGATTATTTTAGAATGAAACATTATTTTAGAATGTAAGGAATATATTTAGAATGAAGGGAATATTTTGGAATGAAGGAATGTTTTTAGAATTTAGAATGAGGGATTAATGGATTATTTTAGAATGAATGGAATGTTTTAAAATCACATCATTTGACACTTTTTTTATATAAGCTTGACACATACAAGTGATTCTAATATAGTGGATTCCAACCAATCTGACGCCCGCCCCCTCAAAATATGTAATTTTGTGTGCAGCTAGAATTTTTGTCGCTGCTAGTATTGAAATCGTTTATATTGCACACCCTATCTGGTAAAGATATGCTATAATAGAATATCTTAAAGTGCGTTAATATTACGCACTCTATCTGGCAAAGATATGTTATGGGTTATGGAACATATTGGATCATGGTGTTGAGATGATGGCCCTAGGTATTTAATCATATTAGTGTTGAGGTGATGGCCCTAATATTGGATCATAGTGTTGAGATGATGGCCCTAGGTATTGGATCATATTAGTGTTGAGGTGATGGCCCTAGTTATTGGATCACGGTGTTGAGGTGATGGCCCTAGGTATTGTTTCACGGTGTTGAGGTGATGGCCCTATTAGGTATTGGATCATAGTGTTGAGGTTATGATCCTAGGTATTGGATCATGGTGTTGAGGTAATGGCCCTAGGTATTTAATCATATTATTGTTGAGGTGATGGCCCTAGGTATTGGATCATAGTGTTGAGATGATGGCCCTAGGTATTGGATCATATTAGTGTTGAGGTGATGGCCCTAGGTATTGGATCACGGTGTTGAGGTGATGGCCCTAGGTATTGGTTCACTATGTTGAGGTGATGGCCCTATTAGGTATTGTATCATAGTGTTGAGGTGATGGCCCTAGGTATGGGTCACAGTGTTGAGGTGGATGGCCCTAGGTATTGGTTCACGATGCTGAGGTGATGGCCCTAGGTATTGGATCACAGTGTTGAGGTGGATGGCCCTAGGTAATTACACTTTTTCAGTGTTTAAGGAAGATTGAGCAAGATATTTATTAGTTTTAATTCAAGAAGACTATAAGACTTGGGCCTTTTTATTCGATTTTTGAAAACCTTGAAAGGAAAAATATAAAATGGGGGGGTACTTTGGACACCACTCATTATAAAAGGATATAAAAAAAAATTTATGTGACATTTTTAAAAGATTTCATTTTAAAATGTTTTTGGAACGGATTAGTTGAAGTGGGTGGTACATGTTCTTTTTCATGAAAAAGAACAGCTAATACCTACCATGAGAACCCCCCCCCCCNCCCCCCCCCCCGACATTATGTATACCTAACCATCGCACAGAGGAATACACATTTGAGTGATTTTGTGTTATGAAAAGAAATTGGAATCAGCAGCGTCTGTGGCACGTTGAATACACCAGTTCCCATTCGATCATATGAGGAACCTTCCATGTTTGGATAAAAAAAACTTCGTAAGTTCAAAGCATATTAATTTAAATACAAATCAGTTTGAATTAGTTTTGAAAAACGGCCTCAGTAGATCAGTTGGTTGAGACAGGGTGGGCCTCTTCGACACAAGATTGGAAATAGAATCTTTAGAAGGGGAGCTTATTAAAAATATATACATAGGTATATTAAAAAAAAATCAGAATATTCTATTTGAATTAAAAGTTTTTTTTTTTTTTTGCTTAACGTCTCTTTAACATCTATTGGTCATTCAGGACGGGAAAAGATTAATTAGTAATATGTAATGAGGAGTGTATTTTAAATACATCAATAGCTTTTTAGGAAAAAATTGAAAAAAATGAGGGGGGGGGGGTTCTCGTGATGCACAATATAATTGGCGATTGAGATAA
>CM022879.1:28903284-28919130 GCA_012654025.1 Pachypsylla venusta | reverse complement strand
GTTTTATAATGGAAAAATAGACGGAAGGCCGAAAAAAACAGATGGAAACTATACGTTTATAACGTTTGTTACCGAAAACAAATTTTCCCACCAAATTTACCAAATGCGATTCAACGATGCGACAAGTTTGCCACAGTTACATTTGATTGTTCACAGTAGGGCTGTTGGATTAGGGACAAAATGTGGCATTTATCGTATTTCGGTACTTGATGACTTTTTTGCTTCCAAAAATCATTTTATCTAGTGTAAATTTAAGCTGCCCCTTCCGTGCTGCATACTCTCGAGAACTTCTAGGGGGGGGGCAGCTGCCCCCCCTTCCTACGCCCATGTTTTGAACGTTCTCCGTGTAATTTGGATGAGCTATTGCAGAAGACTAACTACCGCGTTAAAACCACCCAATATATATTTTACTTCATTATCTACGAATGTATCGAACCAAATGTCAAGCCAATTCCAATGAACAATTTGTTGGGCCCAAGGTAATCCACCTTGCCTGGTAGACGTTTCCTATGTGTTTCTGCTCAGCAAATATCTGCAGAAGCTTCTTGCAACATATCATTCAAAATGATCAAATGAAGCAAACTACTTTACGCGTGAAATATTGTAATTGAAAAAACATGACATGAAGGATGGTTTCCACCATCCTTCATGTATTTGAGACCTGTCCTTGCCCCCACATGTTGACCACTGTTCTTGATATAATGCCAACCGCGCAGCCGAGATATGAGACTGAGATACTATTATTTCCCACGAATTTGTGGAAAACAATCGACGAGAAAAACATTGCGAAAGAAATCATGAGGGATATTTTCACATGCTTGTTTTCCCAGCGGAAAATATCGTTAATTATAATCAACGTAAAATCAACCTTACTTTCGTCAGAATGATTTAAATAAAAAGGTCATCGAAAATAAAGTTGTTAGACTTCCTGTTCTTCCTTACCGGAAATCACAAGTTCTTCATATATCTATAACAGGTCAAATAAGGATGGAGAACCGGCCCGAAGCTAATCGATCGATAGTGGTAATCATCACCAAGAACCTTGACTTGTGATGACCTTGTATAAATCAAAATATATAAAATATATAAACATAAAATCAGTGGCGGCTCGTGTAGAAGACATCGTGGATCATAGGCTTCCAGATAACAAGAGAAAATAAATGACCACGAGACTTCCAAGGAACAAGAAGAAGAAGAAATTAAATATTATTTTATCAAATTGTCTCGTAAGATTTCATAATTTCCATCAAAATTTAAGTTTTTTTTTTTTTAATTGGTCGATGCATGATGAATTAGGTACTGTATTCCATTAGGGTGACGGACGCATACTTATACTGATCTTATTGCTTAGTACATGATATCTTAACTTATATGCAAGGAAAAACAACTATATTTGTTCTTATGGTATTGCACTCGATCTGTGCAATACCATAAGAACATGTGTATTTGTTTTTCCTCGCATAGAAGATAAGTGCTATGCAATAGAAGATAAGTGCTATGCAGATAAGTGCTATGCAATATGATCAGTAAATTTCCAGTTGTTTGCGGACACCCTTAACTCATGAGATATTAAATCTCGCATGTTAGTCTTAACAAAACTCTGACAAAGAGTAAATCAGAGATAAAAAGGAGGTAGATGTAAAAAAAAAACGCGAAGCCCAGTTGGTGTAATGACTTTCAGACTGACTCATAATCAATGTAGCTCCACGATGGTTAAAACTAGAAACGACACTTGAAATTTGGTACACAGATTCCTTTTAGTATTTGGGTGCGTAATAAGAAAAAATAAAAAAATCGAATGTTCAAAAATAGATTTTTTTGCAATTTCCGGCAACCTGAAAATTGAAATTTTCCGGTTTTTCTCCGCTTTATGCTCGATTTTCATTGCCGAAAACGGTAATGAAAAGTATTACTGTGCGCGAAAGCTGAAATTCGATACTAGTTTTTCTGCAGTACAAAAAATAATAGTGATTACTGCAAAAAGTTTAATATTTAGTACATAAGTCTGACATACCCCTTCCATAATTTTTTTTTTGTAAATTGTTTATAGAGAAAAAATACAAAAATCGAAATGTGACGGTTTTTTCCTACATCTGTTTTTTTTTTTTTTTTTTTTTTTTTTTTTTTTTACTATTCTCCTTTTACCGTAACATGCAAAATTTGGATTGCGTAAATTAAAAATTCGTACAAACAAAGAACGGTCTAATCCAGACCGTTTTCTGCCTTGGCCCTCGGCACTGATAAGTAAAAAAAGACTTATCTTATCCCTAATTACTCTCCGTAGGCAGGCCAGTCTTTTCGGTAACACGAATTTCGTATTCTACACGCTGCACCACTGGATCGCAATTAAAATAAGTACACAACATCATTATAATAGTCTTGAGAACTTTTCACATTCAAATTTCCTTATCACTCGGTAATCTGCATGACTACATTTTATTGATAACAAAATAACGTGATTAGGAGATAGTAAATAATATACCAGGAACTACTTATTCATGTTATGTTTGTGTGTATTTATAGATTTTAATTCACAAGGAAATTCTCTTTGTTTTCAAATGTTTTCCCAGGAACACAGAGGAAAATTGCGGGAAATTCGAATTTATTCTTACATTGCTATTTTTGTTTTACAAGGACAATGGAAATTGAGGGGGGGGGGGGGTATGGGTTTGTGTCCAATGTAGATATTTTATTCAATTGATACATTGGGCTAGACCAGGTCATTCAACATACCCAGTCTAAAAATAGAACTCGACTGCGTTCAGCACTATACTCTTCTAGAGATGCTGACATAAATGATTCTTCAGCACAATAGTCTAGTGACAATGGGTCAGGCAATGAATATCATTGCCCCCCCCCCCCCCCGGTAAACCAATAGCATACATTTTATTCCAAAAGCTATAACAGGCCCTTTATCCACACTCTAAAATATCTTGTGAGCCTCAATTTTCTCCAACAGCTGTCGAATTTTACCAAAATCCAAAAAAAAAAAAAAAAAAAAAATCCCATCACCAAAATATATAAATTCATGCAAACATTATTTTACCTTTTATCTGCACATGAAAAAAATTTGCAACATATCTTCACACCTTTTATACACATTTTCTATTAAAAACAACAACAACGGATTTTGTAGAACACTAAATGAAAATTATTAAACAATAAATAAAACTGGAAACAAAATGATTGATTTATGATCTTGTTAAATTGATTTATACAGACTGCTCCAAAACAAATGACCCTATAATTTGTTTTCTCGTTTATTCTTTCAGGTGACAATAAATTTCAGACTGTCATCATCAGGCCAGGGCATGATGGAACGGTGTGAATATTATCACATATTGTGATAGTGTTCACATCGTTCTATCATAGCTCTGGTCTGATGATGACAGTCTGAGGAATGTTGAAAGCTTACTAACTTAAATTAGTTTTTTTTTTTTTTATAATTAGCTTATAATTTTTTATTTCTAATTTTAATTTAATTAATTCAACTCTGAATCGTATATTGGTCAATTTTTATATATTTCAATTTCGTTTTTAGTTTGAAATTTCTGATCTATACACCAAACATAGAACACTGGCACTCCTCCGGAATATGTGGGAAAATTCGTTCATTATGATTCTAAAAGACTCCTCATTGGGAGGTGGAGGTTAAAAAGGGCATTTGAGTAATTGTAGATATGTTGGCAATAGCTGATGTGATAATTGCATTTAGTATGGCAAGATCTTCTTCCGTCGAAAATTTATGTTAGGACGGCCTTTCTTTGTATTTTAATTTGTCTACGATGAGGATAATTTTTCTCTCAAAAATCATTGGACAAATATTGGCCACCATCATGGCATCATAACGAATAGAACAGAAAGTGGGCAAACTCTGAATTTAACCCATGATGCGGTGTGACATTGCGTAGGGAGTAGAATAAATAACTATACACACTAGGCGATATTTTTGAAGGGGGACAAAAAAAAAAATAATGACAATTTCATCTATGTTCAAGGTTTAAATGAATTTAATTTAAAGATACATTATCTTTAAATTAAATTCATTTTTTTATTTGAAGATTTAATTAATTAAAAAATATATATATACATATATATATATATATACCTATTTATAAGGAAAAATCAAATTCGCGGCCATTGATAAATCAATTAACAGATTTGCTTTTTCATGCCGCATTACTCCTGCCCGGTACCAAATCCTTCAGGGTCTGTTATCAGCAAATCAGCTGATTAATTTATCAGTGGCCGCGAATTTGATTTTTCCCTTATAAATAGGTAATAACTTAAGTACTTATTTTATATTTTTAATTAAATCTTTAAATTAAATTCATTTAAACCTTGAACATAGATAAAATTTTCATTGAAGGTTTTTTTTTAAGTCCCCCTTCAAAAACATTGCCTAGTGTGTGCAGTTCTTTATTCTACTACTAAACGCCCTCTAGCGGCTACTCACATGTGACTGCATGATTTTCCCCACTTTCTGTTCTATTCGTTCTGATGTCATCATTATCCATCATTTAACAGACGTAGGGCTGTTTCGGAACAACTCGCCATGAGTTGTTGATACTAAAGAATCCTTACGGATAATACAGTAATTTCTCCTTGCTTTTGCATGCGTAATGGAAAAGATATCTTTTCCGTCCCCGACCTTATTCGCCTTTAACGACCGGCATGGTCTCCCTATCCCAGGGGGACCATGTTACAGTAAGTGTTCCCCTTGAGCAGTGTCGTGTTTCATTATTTTGTCTACACAAATTATAAAAAGTGTTCTAAACACTCAGAAATTTCACTCTAAACAGGAAATTTATTGTCACCTGGAAAATCGAAAGAGAAAACAAACAGGGTCATAAATTTTAAAACACCCTCTATTATGTTTTCTCTTTAAAACATTTAAACCAAAACAGAATCTTTGTTAATATAAATCATTTCAAAATTTAGAATCAAATTATTGAGGTAAAGATTTCAATAGCGAACAGATTATCATCGTCAAGACGAAGCTGACTTTATGAGAAAGTTGCAATACAAGTTATTTGGAACTTCCCGCAAACATTCAATAGGGACCCCTACATTTTACCCTCGGGGAAAAATCAATATTTCACGGGACCCCTTCGCTCTTTTTGGATCCTGGGTGACAACACTCACCGTGGGGTCTGCAGGGGCGTCTCCATCGCTATAGCGTTATCGGAATAGAAATGAGTAAATATTGAATTCAAGGTTTTGATTTGATTTTGAGTCCAGGTTGAGAAAGGGGGACGGCAAAATATTAAAATTCCCTTGAAAAATGCAATTACCTATCAATAAACTGTATACGTATATAGATAACCAGAATGTGATTGAAAGGTATTTTTCCGTATACGATTCTTTTTATTAAATGATAAATTAATTTAGTTTATAGCACGCCAAAAATTTAGCATAATATTTGGCATCTTCACACATATAGTAAATCCAAACTAAAAATATTATAGAAGCAAAGCTTTTGTCATAATTGGCAAACTTAAATTATTATCTTGATATCTCAATTTAACAAATAAAAATATGAATGTCATTAAATCGGTCAACACTGAGCCCGCTTTTTTAACTTATTTAAAACTACCCGTTTCGCCCGTGCTTCGCAACGATTCTAATATTGTTATTTTTATTTTTCAAGGACAATGGAATTTGGGGAGGGAGGGTATGCGTTTGTGACCACCCTGTATAGTGCAACCTTTAAAAAACAAATTTGAAACGTTTCGTCTGGGGCCTCAGGAGCACGGTCATTATGACTTTTCAGTATTTTCTAAATTTTATTTTGTCCGTTCCCACTTTTGAACTCGTAACTCTGGAACGGCTGGCCATACCTTTGCAGAAAATGTCCTAAAATAACCTAAAACTTTGGCCATCTAAAACTTTCTCGCTATGAGTTGATATGTTGTCGCGACAAAATTTAAGATATCGGACCGTGACTGTCCGATTTTGGGAATAAATTATAAATTTGGCCGTAACTCGAAAACAGCTTAACATATTCTATTTCTGATAATATTCCAGACGTCGTAGACAATGATTTTTTGGGAGGGGGTCCATTCCCATCATTTTTTCGCTATGTGCTACCGTTTGGGCTGTGGTATTGGAACAGTCAACCCCTACCACATACATAGGTACATACTAATTTCTGATTTATATATTAAGATCCAGGGAGAAAATGTCTATAAAAAAAGAGAAATTCTGTTACTATATTTGAACATTTGAAAGATCAAATCAAATTTGAATATTTTCAAGGTCCATTCACATTATAAGATAATTGACAATTTCTCTATTCTCCAAAATTTAACTTATTTATTTCAGTGTTCGTCGCTTTTATTTAATCATTTTTGAAAATTTTGATGTTCAATATTTATCTAAATTAAAAAGTGGAGGTGATCTTGATTCTCTGAGATTTTAGAACTAATTCAAAGAGAAATGAGAAAAAAGGGAATTAAAATCGTTAACTGAGTTAAAAAAAAAAAAAAAAAAAAAAAAAAAAAAAAAAAAAAAAAAAACAGGCTTACTCACTAAGGGTAGGTACTCGCAGAGAAGCCGCATACTTATACATCTTATGGCATATCACATATCTTCGCATATATGCAAGAACAAACAAACACACATGTTCTTATCGGTGTGCGCAGATCAAACAATTTGCAGACTCTCACAAGGTCCTATATATATGTTTTTTTATTGCATAGCTTTATGCGAAAATGTGTGCTCTGCGTTAATATAAGTAGGCGGCTGTCTGAGAACACCTACAACGGACGAACTGTTCTTTTTATTTGATTTTTAGAGTTAGTCATTATTTTTCTCGGTCAATTCCAAAAGTACAATTATTGAAAACAAAAAATAATTCTTTTAAACTATAACTAGACACATCAGGTTTTGGGCACACGTTTTATGAAACAGTAAACAAACAGTTAATATTTATCAGACACCATAGACCTAATTAACAATATAATAATGATTAATGAATGACGGATGGACTGAATGATTAACTCATTCACATATCAGGCGAGCAGTAACGAACCAATTGTCGGGTAAGTTCGAGTTGACTCCCACATGACTTCATTGTGTCAGACGCGTCTTATCTCAAATCAAATGTAAACATATAATCTCATCACAACCAAACGCTGCCACCATCTACCCACACCTTTATTGAAAATTCCTTTACAACGGAAGGTTGTAAATTAATTTATTCTAATCCATTTAGTAAATAATTCCTGGGGTTGTAAGAAGTTACTTGGGGGTGACAGCCAACCCATGAAATTTCATCCTCATGAATTTGAGATATTTACCACTCTGGGAGGACATGGAAGGAGCCAGGATGATCAAAATCCAGTCCGGCGTCCTCAGCGTAGCATAATAATATGCCACCCAACCCTTTCACCACCATCAATTTCCGTGATGGATATTGAAAGAAAGTAGGTACCCCCTTTTTTTTATTACAGTAACTAGGTTTTTCAACCACTATCCCTCTTAGCTAACCATTTTTCCTTTTTTACAGATTATTTATACCGTAAGAGTGCATTTGCTACGGTAAAAGTACATAATTGGTGATTGTATACAATCACCAAAGTCACTGGTAAATGTACGAAATTATTCTCAAATGTTTAATCGGAACGCCCCCCCCCCCGAGGGGTTAGGAAACGTTTTAATCGGCCATGCATCGATTAAACTCTTGCACCATTCTTGAGAATAATTTCGTACGTTTACCGGTGATTGTTTACAATCAACAATTACGCATTTAACATTTATCTTTCTTTCAAACAAGGCCATCAGATTTTTCGCGTCTTTGCCACAATAAGATTTTCTTTTATATCTCTTCTTTTTTATTGGCATAATGGGGATAGTGCTTTCCACTGTAAAGTGTCAGAGGTTAAACACCTCTGAAACACTATAATAATTAAAATTATGGAACATAAAAAATCGTCAAAAAACAATCATTTGTCAAACTGGAAATCATTAAAATTCACCACTCAACATTGGATTTCACAAGTCAATTGGGTTTACTTGTGAAGGGTAAACTAGGACCAGATCAAGATCCAGTATTTTCATAATCATTTACAGGTAATTATTCAAGTTGATTCATACAGGTTCTGTTTGTTCTAAAAGTATGACGTTGAATATACGATTTGTCGTTTGATCACCGAAATAAAGCAACGTCCAGCCGCGGGGGTTATCTAAGTGGGTAACACCTAGGTTCGCACCCTCGTGATGCTGAACATTATTCCCGGCCCATCTCAGACTGGGTGAGATCAATGTGGGTTTTTTAAGTCTCCATCAGCGACTCGAATGACCAGCAATAGATGTATAAGAGATGTTAACAAAACAAAACAAAAAAATGTATTTAATCGAAAAAAAAAAAAAAAAAAATCTCAATATGAAAAGTTAAATTCTATTTCCCTCTATTATATTATTTTCTTTGTTTCTTGATATTTATATTTTATATATGTAATATAAGGTTATTATTGTGAAGGGGACCCACTGGAGATCACCAAGCGATCGGAAGATGAGGAGGAGGTTGGTGAGCGAGGCGAACAGGGGGCGAAGCCCCTTGTCAAATTTAAAAAAAATAAAATGGGTTGGTGATAGTAACACGCTCTGGCTTGTGAATAGCCCTGTGGATTCAAACCCAGATAACCCATGGAATATTATCCTCATAAATTTGAGTTATTTAGCACAATATAATATCTAGCACCCAAAAAATCTCGGCCAGTATAAATTAGGACTATCATTATTTTAAGAAAAAAATGAGTGTTGCCGTCGAATAAAGTAAGACAGCTTTATTAGGTATAATGGTCCTAAGCCTGTGAAAGTACAGAAGGTTTAATGTGTGGAAGGGTAACCAGCCTTTAAAAAAACCTGCTTCACACCAAAGATGGGGAGTCATCAGCAAATTGCATCAGTTACTACGCAATGATAATATGAGAAGAAAACACGATTTACCATGTCGGGAGAGGACACAGCTAAAGAGAGTAGGAACTGAAAAGAAGGTTGTGACATGGTAGAATTAAGGAAGGCAATGTCGACCTCAAATAGAGTTTGAAAAGTGTGAAGTTAAAGAGGATTATTATTTTTGAAAAGCTTCTCTTCGGCTGTTTGAAAAGAAAATTTTCCTTTCAAAAATAGTTTACAAGCGTGAATCAAACATATTCAAGCAACATAACACTTGGAAAATATAAAAATAATTATAATTAGGAACAAAAACGGAAAAGTTTTGCAAGCCTAAATAAAACATATTCAAGTAACACAACACTTGAAAAATATAAAAAAAATAATGAGGAACAAAAACAGAACTAGGAACAAAAACGGAAAAGTGTTGCAAGACTATAAATAAAACATATTCAAGCAACACAAGACTTGGAAAAAAAATAATAATAATGAGGAACAAAAATAGAACTAGGATCAAAAACGGAAAAGTTTTGCAAGCCTAAATAAAACATATTCAAGTAACACAACACTTGGGAAAAAAAAATAATAATAATGAGGAACAAAAACAGAACTAGGAACAAAAACGGAAAAGTTTTGCAAGCCTAAATAAAAAATATTCAAGTAACACAACACTTGGAAAATTAAAAAAAAAATAATAATAATGAGGAACAAAAACAGAACTAGGAACAAAAACGGAAAAGTTTTGCAAGACTATAAATAAAACATATTCAAGCAACACAAGGCTTGGAAAATATAAAAAAATAATGAGGAACAAAAACAGAACTAGGAACAAAAACGGAAAAGTTTTGCAAGCGTAAATAAAACATATTCCAGTAACACAACACTTGAAAAATATAAAAAAATAATGAGGAACAAAAACAGAACTAGGAACAAAAACGGAAAAGTTTTGCAAGCGTAAATAAAACATATTCCAGTAACACAACACTTGAAAAATATAAAAAAATAATGACGAACAAAAAAGGAAAAGTGTTGCAAGACTATAAATAAAACATATTCAAGCAACACAAGGCTTGGAAAATATAAAAACGGAACTAGGAACAAAAACGGAAAAGTTTTGCAAGCCCAAATAAAACATATTCAAGTAACACAACACTTGGAAAATAAAAAAAATAATAATAATGAGGAACAAAAACGAAAAAGTTTTGCAAGCCTAAATAAAACATATTCAAGTAACACAACACTTGGAAAATAAAATGAAAAAAAAAAAAATTATGAGAAACAAAAACAGAACTAGGATCAAAAACGGAAAAGTTTTGCAAGCCTATAAATTAAACATATTCAAGCAACACAAGACTTGGAAAATATAAAAACAAACTAGGAACAAAAACGAAAAATGTATCGCCAGAGAGAAAACTAGCAAAATGCAAATTGAATCTAAACTAATATTGTGTTAGAAAATGAAACCTTTAACACGAATAATAAAAACATTTATTGACATATGTTGAAACATATACAGAATGTAAGAGACAGGCTCATTAATTAGAAGCGATGGACTCGTAATCAGGAGTCTGTTAGTTCGAATCCAAACATGAAAATAAGATGACATATTAGCATAATATAACATTTTTTTTAATTAGTTAAAAGGCTGAGCAAGCTTAATCAGATTTTTGACGGGATAGAATCTACTTTCTAGACACACAAAGAAAAAACTATTTAACGCTTAGGTACACAGGGATGTTTATAGTACCAAAGTGAATTTACAGGTTGTCTCAAAATTGAAGGACGAGCTCAACAATATAATATATCTTGAGAACGGATTCTAAAAGGGAAACTTTTTCTAGTGGTATTCAATTTTTTGACACTTTCTGGGGAGGCTTTAGGAGGGGGTCAGCTTTGAAATCTTAAATAAAACTACCCCCTTTTAATGAAATTTTTGATGAAAAGAAATTCAATTATTTTAAGGTTCATTTGAGATTTATTTTACTTTCAATATTGTATATTTCTTGAACTGTGTAACAGAATATATAGATAAATACAGAAAATATGTTCATAATAATAAAAATAAAAAAAACTCTGCTTCTTTGTGAGATTAAAGTCGCATGCTTAGGCTAAACACGACTCCACTGTTAATGGTCGAGTCGAGCTCATATCTGGAGTACGGTTTTTAAAGTTCGGAAAACAATAAAAACGTTTAGTTTTACTTCGAAGATGAGAGATTTTCTGGATATGTACGAGTATATACATTCATTTGTCTTTCAGTATTTTTTTGTTCGTCAATTATTTGTATGTATCTTATGTAAAAAGTGTTCTGTCCGTTAATAAACAAGCCAGTTTGCGGGCCTTATTATTGAAATTTATTTGCAGAGGCTAAGTAAATGTATTCAAGCGCTCAATTTCATTTTGAAATAAACTCGGGCCCTGTTTTGAGTACAGATCTTAAATATATCTCAAAATTATTTCATTTTGTTTGACATTTTGAGTAAGTAATATAAAAGGAGTTTTCTATTCAAGATTTCAAAATTGACCAACCCTCCCCTCAAAATGGTCTAAATTTGAAATTCTCTAGAAGAAGTATACTCTTTAGTAATTAAAAAAATGTACTTTTGTATATTTCCAAATTTGAAACTGTTCTCAAGATATTGAGCTCAGCTCCTTTTTTTAGACACCCTGTAGATCACAAATATACGAAGCTCAAAGAATGTATTAATACCTATTTTAGTATTTTTCATTAAAGTCATCAGTTATAAGGGTGGTCGCAGACAGCCGCATGCTTACTTATCTTATAGCATATCACACGTTTTTTTTTTTTTTTTAATAGACAGAGAAAAAACAAATACACTGTTTTTATGGAAGTGTGCAATATTGCTTGATCTTCGCACTTCCCTAAGAACATGGGAATTTGTTTTTCCTTGCATATATGCGAAAATATGTGCTATGTTATAAAACAAGAAATGTACCTATGCGTCATGCTTGCGGGACTCGCGGGATTCTCTGCATATAACCTTCCCTCCCCAAAACTTAATTATTCCAGGGTTCGCCTTTGGTGAAGTGCATTTATAATGTTACATGGTCCGTGTAATTTATTCATAACAAAGTATACTCGAAGCTTTTTATAATTGGGTAAATGTGTTGATGTTTGTTAAACAAGTATCCCTTTGTGGGTTTCCCATGGGAATGGGACACTAGTCTAGCTTGATGGCGTTCGCATTCTGTTTGTATTGCTATTCAAATATGACAAGAGCAGAATATTATTGCTACTAATTAGGTGTTTCATATAAATAGAGGCCATAAAATGGAAGATTAATGGAATATAGCCTGATAATAGGGGCGTTTTTAGGGGGTCCATTGAATAAAAGATTAATGGAATATAGCCTGATAACGGAGGCGTTTTTAGGGGGTCCATTGAATAAAATGGAAAATTAATGGAATATAGCCTGATAATAGGTGCGTTTTTAGGGGGTCCATTGAATAAATTGAAAGACTAATGGAATATATCTTGATTACAGAGGCGTTTTAGGGAGTCCATTAAATAAACTGAAAGATTAATGGAATATAGCCTAATAATAGGCGCGTTTTTAGGGGTTTCATTGAATAAAATGTAATAAAGATTAATGGAATATAGCCTTATAACAGGGGCGTTTTCAGAGGGCCCCTTGATAAAATGAAAGATTAATGGAATAAAGCCTGATAATAGGGGCCTTTTTAGTGGGCCCATTGAATAAAATGAAAGATTAATGGAATATAGCCTGATAACGGAGGCGTTTTTAGGGAGTCCATTCAATAACATGGAAGATTAATGGAATATAGCCTGATAATAGGGGCGTTTTTAGAGGGTCAATTGAAAGATTAATGGAATATATCTTGATTACAGAGGCGTTTTTAGGGAGTCCATTGAATAAAATGAAAGATTAATGGAATATAGCCTAATAACAGGCGCGTTTTTAGGGGTTTCATTGAATAAAATGTAATAAAGTTTAATGGAATATAGCCTTATAACAGGGACGTTTTCAGAAGGCCCCTTGATAAAATGAAAGATTAATGGAATGAAGCCTGATAATAGGAGCCTTTTTAGTGGACCCATTGAATAAAATGAAAGACTAATGGAATATAGCCTGATTTAGAATGATACGCCCCGTAGAAGCCATATAAAATTCATCAATGATATTGCAAAATATTTTCAGAATACAAATACACCACCGTGTAGAAGAAATATTACCTTGCACTGAAAAAAAAATATAATATTAACCAATTACGTTGTATCCCAAGTCGGATCTCCTTTAAATTTGCTCCTAAAAGAACATAATATCAATAGAGTTAAAGGGGCTTCATTATATAGAATAAACTTCACATTCACTATCAGCAGTACAAGAAAACTAATGCATATTGACATTTCTTAATATTAATTTAAAGTTAATATTAAGAAATTGGGAGAAATGAATTTCAATTCATTTCATTTCTCAAAAGTGAAAAAGTCGATAGACGCAAAGGTTCCGTTATGCCAGGGGTTGCGAGCCAAATTCAGGTGGGGTGAGTACTTTAAGATGCCACATCATTCATTTTCAAATAAAATCCGGTACTTACGGCCAATGGGCATCGAGGTCGGAAGCCATTTTTTTGTCCAATTCAGGAGGGGTGAGTTGTTTACGATGACATCATTCATTTTCAAATAAAATCCGTTATTTACGGCCAAAGGGCATCGAGGTCGGAAGCCATTTTTTGTCCAATTCAGGAGGGGTGAGTTGATTACGATGCCATTATTCATTTTCAAATAAAATCCGGTATTTACGGCCAATGGGCATCGAGGTCAGAAACCAATTTTTTTTTTTCAATTCAGGAGGGGTGAGTTCTTTACGATGCCATCATTCATTTTCAAATAAAATCCGGTATTTACGGCCAATGGGCATCGAGGTCGGAAACCATTTTTTTTTCAATTCAGGAGGGGTGAGTTCTTTACGATGCCATCATTCATTTTTAAATAAAATCCGGTATTTAAGGCCAATGGGCATCGAGGTCGGAAACCAATTTTTTTTTCAATTCAGGAAGGGTCAGTTCTTTACGATGCCATCATTCATTTTCAAATAAAATCCGGTATTTACGGCCAATGGGCATCCAGGTCGGAAACCAATTTTTTTTTTTCAATTCAGGAGGGGTGAGTTCTTTACGATGCCATCATTCATTTTCAAATAAAATCCGGTATTTACGGCCAATGGTCATCGAGGTCCGAAGCCAATTTTTTTCCTTTCTTTCAAAATTTCAATTGAAATCTTATTTTCCGCCCCCAATATTTTCTATTCGCGATATTTTTTATGATCGCGTCGGAAGCGACCACAATTTCTTAGTACCTGTCCAGTCGTGTTTAATCTACCTCCTCCTTTGCTCTCAGATTAAACACTGAACCGAATCTAAGAAGAGCGATCAGTAGTATTGAACCCAAAATCAAATCTTTGGTGAAAAACATGCAACTACAATGTTTCCGCCAACTACAAGCGTCTTCTGCCCAATGTCTGGTTCAATCGACGGCAATAATTAATTCCGTATCTACCATTTTACCTTAGATGTGTTTGTGTGTGTGGGGGGGGGGGGGTCACAAAAGGTTGTAGTCTAGGACTCTAATTTGACGTTCTATCCGTTTCAAACATAATTGTTCTATCCGTTTCAAACATAATCGTCCTATCCGTTTCAAACATAATTGTTCTATCCGTTTCAAACATAATAGTTTTATCCGTTTCAAATATAATCGTTCTATCCGTTTCAAACATAATCGTTCTATCCGTTTCAAACATAATCGTTCTATCCGTTTCAAACATAATCGTCCCAACCGTTTCAAACATAATCGTTCTATCCGTTTCAAACGTAATCGTTATATCCGTTTCAAACATAATCGTTATATCCGTTTCAAACATAATCGTCCTATCCGTTTCAAACATAATCGTTCTATCCATTTCAAACATAATCGTCCTATCCGTTTCAAACTTAATCGTTCTATCCGTTTCAAACATAATCGTTCTATCCGTTTCAAACATAATCGTCCTATCCGTTTCAAACATAATTATTCTATCCGTTTCAAACATAATCGTTCTATCCGTTTCAAATACAATCGTTCTATCCGTTTCAAACATAATGATACATTTTGAATGCCCCTTTATGTCCGCATGATACCCTTATTCGGAAAATATAAAAAGACTCATAAAAGTTTTATGGGACCATTATACTAGCTGTGATGGTATATAAAATGTTTGTCATAAACTGAAAAACTAAAATTAATTTTCATAAATTAGGAGCACTTTAGACGAGTTGTAAAAAAGATTCAATTCAATAGAGGGTCAAACAAAACCTCGTATCTACCTGTATTCTAAGCATTTATAACATAAATTTGGAAATGTGAACAACTGTTGACCTAAGGATTGAATTCAACAAAGGGTCAGACGAAACCTCATATGCACCTGTATTCTAAGCATTTTAAAACATAAATTTGGAAATGTGAACAACTGTTGACCTAAGGATTGAATTCAACAAAGGGTCAAACAAAACCTCATATCCATCTGTATTTTAAGCATTTTAAAACATGAACTTCGAAATGTGAACAACTGTTGACCTAAGGATTGAATTTAACATAGGGTCAAACAAAACCTCACATCCACCTGTATTCTAACATTTGAAAACATGAATTTGGAAATGTTAACAACTGTTGACCTAAGGATTGAATTCAACAAAGGGTCAAACAAAACCTCATATCCATCTGTATTTTAAGCATTTTAAAACATGAATTTGGAAATGTTAACAACTGTTGACCTAAGGATTGAATTTAACACAGGGTCAAACAAAATCTCACATCCACCTGTATTCTACCATTTGAAAACATGAATTTGGAAATGTTAACAACTGTTGACCTAAGGATTGAATTTAACACAGGGTCAAACAAAATCTCACATCCACCTGTATTCTACC
>CM022879.1:28883929-28902016 GCA_012654025.1 Pachypsylla venusta | reverse complement strand
TATAGTACTCAACAAACTAATTCATGCACGTGTCCAAATGCACGGCTTGTGTACTTGTTATTTGTGGTGGAATAAATCAAAAAATAATTTTTCCTATAGTACTCAACAAACTAATTCATGCACGTGTCCAAATGCACGGCTTGTGTACTTGTTATTTGTGGTGGAATAAATCAAAAAATAATTTTTCCTGTAGTACTCAACAAACTAATTCATGCACGTGTCCAAATGCACGGCTTGTGTACTTGTTATTTGTGGTGGAATAAATCAAAAAATAATTTTTCCTATAGTACTCAACAAACTAATTCAGGCACGTGTCCAAATGCACGGCTCGTGTAGTTGTTATTTGTGGTGAAATAAATCAAAAAATAATTTTTCCTATAGTAGTACTATGAGCACGAAGCGAATCTGAAGTTATTTTGATCGAATGTATAGCAATATGTACGAACAAGCATGGAATGACGCAACTTTCAATGAGTAAATGTGAAACAAGATACATGATCACCTTGGAATATAAAACAATTGAATGAAAAATGGAATCATCATGATATTATGCTGGGAAACAGAATGGGAGCAGTACATCTCTCACATCATCAGTGATCCTTATCAACAAAGTACTGATAAGTATAATGCAAACGGGGGCGTGAAGATGATTTACTTAATTATAATCATCACACACACCTCGGTCATGTTGATTATAAAGAAACGGCTAACCATCAAAACTGGGTATCCAAGACAACTTGACCATCACTACCAGCAATACATCAAATGCCATTAACTTACCTGCTCTAAATTTCTTAGTGGAGTGACGGACAGAAGGTATTAAAATGTATAACAAAACTAGCTGAGTACCCGAATTTCGTTTCGGGAAGATGAGAGAACATGGCGAGTAGTAACGGGTTGTTAAGCTGTGTAGAACGTGTTGGGAGTAGTATCGTAGACTTCAACACGCATTTTTTTTTTTTTTTTTTTTTTTTTTTTTTTTTTNTTTTTTTTTTTTGGAACCTAACCCAATACTACTCCCAACACGTCCTAACCAACAAACTGGGTGTTCAATTCTACTAAATTATAGATAAAAATGTATTCGCAGACTTACCAAATGTTTATACAAAATTTCATTAAAATTGGTTAAGCCGTTTTGGAGGAGTATGGTAACAAACACCGTGACACGAGAATTTTATATATTAGATAATGTAACCAAAAATATGAACTATAAAGATTTTATAAGTCAGCATTACAATGTCACGTTGAATGCACCAGTTCCCGTTAGATCACTCAAGTTAACCAATGTACAGCGCGAGGTTTTACTAATTGGGTGACCACGTGGGTTCGCACATTGTGATACTTGTGCTATTCCCGGCCCAAACCAGGCTAGATGAGGTTAATGTGAGTTAGCTGGTTGTAAGTTTGCAGCGAATCGCGGGTAATTACACCCCTGTCTCGAATGATCAACATATGTTAAAGAGACGTTAAGTGAAAAAATAAATGATGCCTAAAAAATGCCCCAATAGAAACTTGTCAATATTTTTTATTCATTTTTGGATATTACACGTTAATAATTTTTTTTTTTATCCATTCTAGAGCACCTATACGGTTGAGCACAACAACTTGTTACATCCTCCCTGTATCTGATTTCATGGATGAAGAAACTAACTTATGGAGAAGAAAAAAGAACGCCGATCTGCGAGCACTGAATGGAAAAACTCATAATTAGCAACATTATTAAATCAAAAATACTTCAAAGGACCTGCCTAGACGCAAGCAAAATTAACATCAAACGATAAACCAAAAAGCAAGGAATACATGACCTTTCTATAAGAATTCGATGTCCAAGAAGATTGGCAAAATCTCAAGATAGACATGCACGGAAAAGGCTGGTCGGGGAAGTTAAGGACACTCGTGTAATCTGTGAAGTAATAATGTTACTGAAAGAAGGAAAAAAAAATGATAGAGAAGCTTAAAACCTTAAGATGAACAGAAAAAAGACAGTAAACTTTCTTTGAAAAGTTGAAAGTTTTCTCATAAATAATAATACTGATAAAAGTTGACGTACCAAACTAAGCCTCATTCAAGATTAGCAATATATAAAAAAAACAGGAGGTATACTTAAGTGAGAAAATTTATTCAGGGAAAGACTAAAAGGCAGCTCGTGACCATAAGCACCAACATCCTCCCAAAGAAAAAGAAAAAATGAAAATCTGCCACACTTAGGTTGTGGGTTGAAACTTCTGCAGAAACAGGATTTTTGCCTTAAAAATATTTTTTTTAGTATTTCACCACTTAAAAATAGAGCTTTAAGTGTCAGATTATACAAAATGCATTTAGCATTAATCTCTCCTAGTTGTTACCTACAACTTGAGGTTACCAGAAGTCTGGCTTTGGCTGGATAGGTCCTAATTTTTGCAGGTTTCCAATCACCTGAATACAACAATAATGTGCGCAGAGATTAAGATTGAGTGTGATTTGAGGTGAAAATAGTGTGTGATGTGCGAAGAGATGAATTTTGGCTCAGTGGACAGATGAACGTAAATGGCCGAGTATTGAATAATGTATGAGGGATGATACTAGTGAAGTGTAACTTCATATATCTACAAATTACAAAACACTGTATTGGATGTTGTATACAGCGTGTCCTAGAATGACCAGTCGCCCCCCACCCCCTAACTTTTGAAGCGTTAGTTATCAATGTTTGTTCTGGGCCTTTTTCAAAACGTTCAGTATTTAACTTCCAAGAAAAAAAATCGAGATTTAACTTTGTTCTTTTACGACACTGATGAATATAAGAATGTACGCTTTTGGTGCTTGAGGTAGATGACAAACCTTTTTTAGAACACAATAAGGTAATTTTTACATTAAACTTTAAACCCCTCCAGCTCCGCCCCTGATTATTTTTTTGAAGAAATTAAAAAATATTTTTTTTTCTTTATTTTATTTGTACTTTTATAGGTACCATCGTTCTATTTAAATTTCTTGTGAAATCAAGGTTTTTTGTCAATAAGTCACTTCTGGGGGTCGAACCTAGATCTCATTATTACCATTCGATTGGCCATTACCTTTTTCCTACCCCTTAGAGCTTTTCATAATTCAAAAATTCCAAGCCGTTCAAAAGTTAAGGGGGGCCGGTCATTCTTGGACACGCGTATATGTAAAACTCTTGAATATCTAATTCTTTCATCATAAATTGACATGTCCTTTTTTAAAGGCTTTTATTTTTAAAAAAAATTCTGCTTTCTCATGCGAAATGGCCAGCTTTTGAAAATTCTCATCTGGTAACCCTACATCCAATTAAGATTTTTTTTCATATATTTTTAGAAAATGAAAACCTAATGGCTGACTCATAAAAGGCTGTTTCCGTATTCTATGATTTCCCTCAAATATCTAAAAAACCCGTTGGCAGTTTTTTTGCAAACTATGAAATTAAGGTTTAAAAAAGCCGACGATCATACCACGTTGAATACACCAGTTCCCGTCAGATCACTGAAGTTAAGCAACGTCGGGCGTGGTCAGTACTTGGATGGTTGACCGTTTGGGAACACCACGTATCGTTGGCTCATTTTTCCGGCCCAACCCAGGCTGGGTGAGGTGAATGTGGGTAGCTGGTTTGCAAGTTTACAGTTCCAGCGAATGGAGGGTAAAACCCTCGTCTTGAATGACCAGTAGATGTTAAAGAGACGTTAAGCCAAATTGAAAAAAAAGGTTTAAAAGGCCACCTAAAACTTCCCCGCTTTGAGCTAATATGTTGTCGCGACAAAATTTAAGTTATGGGACGGTGACCGGCTGAATTCGGTCAAAATCGAAACATTGATCGTAATTCGAAAGCTGTGTTCTACATTTTTGTTGAGCTCTGATAGTTTTCCTGAGGTTCCAGCCTATGGTTTTGAGGTGAGGGGGGAGGATCCATTCTCATCAATTTTTCGATATCTCTTACCGTTTTGGCTAAACAATTAGTGATACATATACATGCAAATAAATATACATCTATATTTATTTATATAGATGTAATTTTTTTAAAGATACATCTATATAAATAAATATAGCCAATTTTTAAAGAGCACAATATTTTAACTCTATACGCACAATTAATTTTAGACATATGCTGCATTGTGCATAAACATAAAAACCTATTTCCGACAGCGGCACATCAATATAACACCAGAAAATCAAATCAATTAAAACCATCAAGAGTTGCTATGTTTAAAAACTCTTTTTTAGACACAGGAGTTAGATTATACACACACATTGATGGAAATATTAAAAATCTACCTCTATCCAAATTCAAATCGGAATTGAAAAAGAAATTGGTAGAAATGACACCATACTCCCTTTCAGACTTCATGCAAACATCATAATATTCCAAAATCACTCTCACTCACCTTATACGCATAATACTACCACTGCTCATTCCAAATACTCATTCATTAACCCTAATACTTATATTACTCATCTTAGTCACATACTCACATTTAATCCCAATTTTCTACTCATTTTCTTTTACTCATTCCTATCTCTCACACCCAACATATACTTCATCACTCACCACTTATCTTCACATTATTTTCATCACCCACCCAATCCGTCACTCACTATAAACATTCATTGTTAAACTCTTATCAACAATCATTTTTAAATTAATAAAGATGAAATCTTTATTAATTTAAAATTAAGAAAATAATATTCACTTTTGGGTATATCATTAACCCCCCTCCCCCTTTTGCTTTTGTTATACACCTATATGTATATTAATAAAAATACTCAGGCATAGAATAGGGACCAATGTTTATATTAGTTATGTTATATAATTAGGAAAGATATTTGTAATGTGTATAAAATATTCTCATGAATATAAAGGCACAATAAACTTTAATAATAATAATAATTACTATAGACGAGCACACTATTCGCATAATATAATGTATTGTTCATTTTGTATTGAGTCCCTATTTTGCACTGTTTGCTCTGGGACAGCTGATCATATTCCTCCAAGCTACAAATCAAAAATTAAAATTAATCTCAAATCTATAACGAAGCGGTTAAAGCGCTCAATTGGAAAAAAAACCCTCAAATCTGCTATAATCTTTCAGTAGATATTATGTTTCTAATCCCGACGATAAATTCAGATTACCTTAGTCAACGTATGTTGAATACACATTTCCCATTGGATCACTGAAGTTAAACAACGTCCAACTAGGTTGTGCCAGTGGGTGTCCACATGGCTATTTTTCTGGCCCAACCCAGGCTGAGTGAGGTCAGTGTGGGTAGCTGGTTTTCAAGTTTCCAGTGAATGGAGGGTAAAACCCCCGCCTCGAATGACCAACAGATGTTAAAGAGACGTTAAGCCAAATTATAAAAAAAATATTACCTATGACGTCACAAACGGTTTGCTTCTAAAATATAGTTTAGTATATAGCCCCCAGACAGGCGCATACATACTTATCTTATCGCATAACATATATGTTCGCATATATTCAAGGAAAAACAAATACACATGTTCTTATGGGAGTGTGCTAGTTGCTCGATCCGCGGACTCCCATAAGAACATGTCTATTTGCTTTTTCCTTGATAATAAAAAAAATGTGTGATATGCTATTAGATAGGTCAGTTAGGCGGCTGTCTGAGAGAACAATCAATCCGTATTTGAAATAAAATTTAAAATATTAACACAATTCATTGAAATTTTATTTGAGCAGGTGCGTACACATGAACACAAACCAGTAACAGAAAACACTTTTCCCGAAAAACACACTATTAGAATTGGAGTAGAAACAGCGTTGAGGAAACCACCGTTGTTATAATGTGCACAAATTTGATTTAGATCCACCAGGGGTACCTGGGATGAATTTTGGGGTGTACCCAACCTCGTGATTTTTGGCGGTTTTAACGAATCCTGCCTGTAAAGAGGACGGTATATAGGTGCCAGAGACTATATTTATAATATGCAAAATACACGACAAATCCTGACTAGGTCTTTGTTCACAACACACGGCCCAATAGCTTCAGCCATTCGAGATTTGGACTCTAGGAAACTCAAAACTTGTTTTGGCATTGAAAACGCGACATCGAAAATTTCCGCCCATTTACATTCACCTTTTTTAATAAATAAGGAAAGTCGTGTGATGTTCACACCTGATTTTTTTACATCACAATTTAGGCGACAGGCGTTCTCACTTTCAAGGAAGTTAGTGATCGTTCACAGGTGATCGCATCAAGTTCTGCGAATTTTTATCAAATTTCTTCCAGTTCAGAAATCGGTCAAATCTTATTTTCATACACTCTAGCTTTGAAGTGAGCCCAAAAAAATAAGTCTACGTAATATGACCTAGGAGGCCAGTTTTAGTCACCGTTCTGCGAGAGAATTTGGTCTTTTTGGTGTAACAGGAGTTGTGGCAGGTGGTGCCATCCTGTTGAAACCACACACTTCTTCCTTTGGGATCACATCAAAGCGCGGGTGTATAAGAATAAGCCTTTAGCGATTTCAAAATTGATGAAGAAAATTCGAGGCAGAACTTGAAGCGGCCACCTCTGAACGAGTCATCACTAACTTCTTTGAACGTGTAAAAGCCTGACGCAGAAGGCATGGTGCCCATAAACATGGCTGATTCTGTCTTTCAATGGCAGAATATCATACAGTGTTTTGAGGAGGCGTCAAAATGGGTGGCAACGTGGGTGCTGAGTAGCCTAATTATGTCCTCGAGTGGTCTTGAGATAGAGCTCTAATACGCCCCTTTGACAGAACTCTATGAATTTCTCGTAATGCAGAAATGATTTGTTTTTGGTTTATTATTTTCAATAATGAACCTTTNTAAATCCCCCCCCCCCCCAAATTTGATATTATACGTTTCAAGGTATTTTTCTTTTTATAGGCTCCTTTTATTTGCAAAACTTCGAAATTTGTCAAACAAATAAAATTATTCGGGTGGCAAAATATAAAACAACCCTCGAAACACAGGATCAACTCCCCTCAAATCCCAGAATTTACAAATGCGAAACCCAAACGTTAATAATAAAAATAATAGAATTCTGTCACCCTTCGAGTGAAAGCAGAACCCTGGAAAACTACTTTTAATTTACCGAGTATAATGTACACACTAAAATCATAAGAAAAATACTTATGCAATGCAACATAAAAATTGTTTTAAAAAAATTGCACAAATGTAAACACTATTAATTTCTAAATTATTTGTATTTGTTATTTGTAAAATATTTGTATTTGTTATTTAGTAAATATACGAACGTACGAGTATGTAAACAAACCGGAATGTGGTTCAGTAAGTACTGAGTAACTGAATGAGCTAGCGAATGAAAAACAACCTGGAGTCCTAGACTATGATATGTGTCTACTACCAAGAGACCAAGACATTCAGCTAGTAAGATAACAAAAACAGACAACAGTTGGCAGTTAGCTTGACAGAGATAGGTATTGATACGCTCGCTCAACTAGGTGAACTGTGTTATGATATTCCATACTATTGGCATTATCTTTAATGAATAACTGTGCTATGATATTCCATAGTATTGGAATTATCTTTAATAAATAACTGTGCTATGATATTCCATATTTATCCTTAATGAATAAGTGTGTTATGATATACCATAGTATTGGCATTATCTGTAATGATTAACTATTAAGGATTTAATTTCCTACAGAGATACAAACTGGTTTCAGGGTAAATGAGATTAAAGGACTGCTCATGAGGGGTAAATGAGAATAAAAAAATACTCCTTAAATCCAAAAGCATACCAATTTAAGTTAAAAATTAAAAAATGTTATTATTTATTAGTAATTGATACCCTGATAAATAATGTGAACTGTATTCTAAATAGTGCAGCTCCTTGAACTGTACTGATGCGGTCTTCTGGAGAAAATTCGATCTGACTTAGGATACAATGCAATTGCTTAATATTGTAATGAGTTTTTTTTTTCAGTATAGATCACGGCTCATTCGGTTTATTTAGAAAACGCATAAATTCAGCGATAAAATTATTTCCTGAAGAAAAATTTGGTTTTCCAAAGTGAAAACCAAATATTTCGAAGACACTGGAAAACAATTCAAAATAGCAGGAAGTATGAAATTAATCATAACTTTCATCGTTGCCGTCGATACTTTTAAGGAGCATTCACACTAAGCAGTGACAGTGACGTAACACTGATTCCTGCTGATAGTGATGACATTTTTCCTGTCACCTGCCAGTGTAGTATGAACGAATGAACATGATCTTTCAACTGTCTGGAAGAGTATTTTTAGTTTTGCTGGGCAGATCACTTGCCGGTCACGGCTCAGTCTTTGCTAGGTGTGAATGAGTCGTGTCGTGTCGGATGTTATCGAACTACTGTAAATAGTACTTAAAGGCCACTTTGATTGATGAATATAGCACCCCTTTACACAGGGCTATACTTCTTACCTCTTAATGAGTGAAAACATCATACATCCTGGAACCTTGTAATATCATAATTTTTACTTTAAATTGTAGCATCACAGAAATAGGCGTATATAATACATCGCAGTTACATTTTTAGTACTATTCCATTAGAATCCCCCCCAAAAAACCACTTCGTTGTAAAAAGTTCCCGCCAAGTCATTAGTCAGAAAAAGTACTGAAATCAAAACAGTGCCCGCCTCAATTGTATATCTTTTTTCTCCCTTTTTAAACCTTCCTGATTTACATTACTTTCACTAATTTTAAAAATCTCACAAATCTTCAAACACATCCCTTTTTCGCAATTTATAAACTCACTTTAACACCTTTGGCGGTGTGCATCCCTGATGAGTTAGAGTTGGCAAGAAGGCATTGTATTTGACTTGGCGTTAAGGTTAGGATTGGCAACCCTCATTGTATTTGACTTGGCGTGCGTAGCGCTGCCGCGCTCATCAATAAGACTTCCTGTCATGGTTCAAGTCACACTGTATGATTATTACTGAGTTCTCACATTTCTAATATACATTAGACCATAGCTATTATCTCCTAGAGAGGCGAGGCGTACCCTGGCGGGCACACTAATTTACCTTGAAATCACGTGACATCATCACCTTGATCTTACTCATCAAAATGATCATGAATATGCAACAAACATGTTTTAGTATTTCTGCAAATAAGCCAAAACTAAGAAGAGAAGACTAAAAATTATTTCTAACTAATATCTAATGAAAACAGTCTTACTGTAAACAATCAAATTGAACATGAAATTGACGCCCCAATAAGTAATACCAACAGATCTTTTGACAGCAAGACAGTGGCGCAACCAGGATTTTCATTCGGTGGGCGGGGGGGGGGAAATTTGAAATACCTTGTAAAAAATATTTAGTAGTAAGATATGCGCTAACCGTCAGGGCTATAGCCTGGATTGAAATTCTGGGGGGGGGGGGGGNGGGGGGGGGTATATCTAAAATATAAAATACTAGCCGTTTTCCCGCGCTTCGCTACGGTTACAAATTTCAACAGCAATTTCGAGATCACGAAATTAAATCTTCTCAATTTTAGATTTTTGGTGGAACCGACCCCCAGAGTGAATACGGCTCATATTTAGAAAATTCAATATTTTACTCAAAGATATTACTTTTTGCACTGCGCAACACCTTCGTATAAAATTTCAGCTTTCTCGCTTATCCCGAAGTGATACTTCTTNGTAATTGAACTTTCGTGTTACGTTCTATTTTTTTTAATTTATTTATTATAATTTCTATTTTTTTTAATAAATTATTTTAAGTTTTATTTTAATTATTTTTAAAGTTAGTTAACGCGTTTTAAATTCACGATACCTTAATCCTCGAATCCTAAGTTTGCAACAATATTTTTTATGGGGTTCTTATATACTATTTTGGGGGGTGTCTATTCTCGGTCATTTTTCGTTATCTCTTTTAGTTTGCCCAGAAAAAAAAAATGCGAAAAGACCCCCTAAATAGGGACATTTTTGGCGGTAACTTGCTCCCACTTGAATTGTTTTCCTTTCTTATTTGCCTACATACTAAAAGGAACCTGTGTGACAAGTTTCAGGCTACGTTGATTATCAGTCAGTCAGTAAGTCAGTCAGTATACTAACTGGGCTTTGCGTTTTATAAGTATAGATTTTCTTCAAAGTACCTTTGAATTTATAATTGTAAAAATAAAATTGAATAAATTAAATAAAAAAAAATCTAATTTTCGAGGTGAAATTTTGACTTGGGGTGGAGGGGTCTGGAAATTTCCAGGGTATGTTTGTTAATAGCAAACGTGTATTTTTTTCATATAGTCATATTTATCCCTGAAACCGCCAGTCTGGTCCGGTCAAAGGTGAACGGGGGTGAATTTAATACTAAATTGTTTTAAGTAATTTGTTTTGCATATATCCGTTAACCGTTTAAAAGTTAATGTTGGTGGGGACCCCTCTTGGGTGCGCCACTGAGGATGAATAACATCCTCAAGTCCAAAAATATATCACAAAGTGAAAATATACAGAACCATCATTCAGCCAGTGGTATTGTATGCAATCGAAACATGGCCACTGAAAAAGAAAGTAGTACAACGAATACAGGCTTTTATATAAAAATATATGGCCCAGTATGGGAAGAATAGAAAACTTTATCAATTCTATCAGAATCTCTTAATAGCCAAAATGATTCAATCTAAAATCATACAATGGGCGGGGCATTTAGTATGAGCGGATGAATCCTCTTACATCAGAGAATCCTTGATGTTAACATAATTATGAAGGACCTCGACCTGTAGGAAGACCAAGAAAGAACTGGGAGGATGATGTCAACGAAATAATTCATTCTCTACGGTCGGAGAGTGGAATTGATTTTCAGAACATGGCGCTAGACCGATCTGAATAGAGACAGCTGGTTGATGAAGATAAGGATCCTCGTTGTCTGTAAAAGCTGCGGAGTAAGTATGAGTAGCTGATGACCGCAACTTCGTATTATGCGCTTTTTCCAGTGGGTGCGGAATTTCTTATAAAAAAACGTATAATATCAAATTTTGAGGGGGGGGGGGGGATTTTTTTTTTTCGTGACGATTCAAAAGGTTCATTATGGAAAATAATAAACCAAATAGACGCTTGAGTGGAAGGTATTAACCTTCTGAGCCATTTTCTACTACCTAACCCTAAATCACGGTCCACACTTCTGTTGTACAACATTGGAAAACAAGTGTGGACGTGTTCAGAAAATGTTGTCCAACAGTTGTCCAACATGTTGCATGTTTGCAAAAATATGGAATATTTCATTTCTTAGGAACACATTGAAAGTGTGGACCTTGTATCGTGTCGGACAACATCGCAAGGTCCACACTTATGTTGTACAACAATGTACAACATTTGCAACATAAGTGTGGACCCTGCTTTATTTTCATGTGTCAAATACTCATAATAATTAGGAAAACATCCTACCTCTGCTGGAGATTGAACTCATGCCCTCCCGTTTACCAGACGAGCACTTACCCACTAAGCTACTGAGGCAGGTATAGGTATACGAGTATGACCAAAATAATTTAGTCTTTCTTGCAGCATGATTGATTGAATTCTAAAATTAACGTTTTTGGTGACTTCGTATTTTTTGTTTGAAGAAAGTTCTAAAAATATTTTATAATTTTGGTCGCATTAACTTTTTCATTATTTTTTTTAAAAAAAAAATCTTTGAACAAGTCTTTCTGACGAAAATGAAAAAAAAATATTTAAAATGATTTTCTTCAAACAAAAAATATAGATTGGATTTTATATTTTTCCTGAAGGTTTTGGGTATGTTTTTTTTTGGTGCTGGGGGGGNGGGAGGGGGGGGGGGGATCAATTCTCGGTTATTCACGCAGCCTGAGTTGGTCCGAAAATAGCACGTTGCTTATCTTCAGAGATCTAACGGGAACTGGTGTATTCAACGTTGTTTCATAGACGCTGCTCGCAGACAGCTGCATACTTACTGATCTTATTGCATAGCATTCATGTTCGCATACATGTAAGAAAAACAAATACACAGGTTCATATGGGTGTCTGCAAATTGCTCGATCTGCGCACTCCTATAAGAATATGTATTTTGTTTGTCTTTGCATATATGCGAAGATTATGTGCTATAAAAAAAAAAAATTATAGAAATTTATATTTCATAATGACTGCAAACATCCTAAATACCATCTCTAAATTCTATATAAGATAAGTAAGTATGCGGCTGTCTGCGAGCACCATTAGAATTTATATATCCGTAATAAAAAGTTTTAACCCTGAATGAAAAGTCTCCTCCACGAAGATGGGAAGGTTAAAATTTTTAATTTGAAAAAAGTTTTTTGGAAATGAAGTGAAAATACTAGGCTGTGTAGGTGATTCATTAGAATAGGACACCGACGCCTTTTAATTAAAATTGTTTTTAAGGGGATTAAAAGTCGAAAAATAACTCCTTTCTCCTTCAGGTGACATTTTTCCCTACTGAAAATTTATAACATGGATCCATCATGTCGGTAAACTCCGCCGCATTCTGCTGCAAAGTTATGTTTAGAATCTTTGAGTAACACCTCAATCCCAATTTATAACATGGATCCATCATGTCAGTAAACTCCGCAACATTCAGCTGTTAAGTTATATTTAGATCCTTTGAGTAACACCTCATTCACAATTTATAACTCCGCAACAGTCTGCTCTTAAGTTATATTTAGAACCTTTGAGTAACACCTCATTCACAATTTATAACTCCGCAACTGTCTACACAATTTATAACTCCGCAACTGTCTACTGTTAAGTTATATTTAGATCCTTTGAGTAACACCTCATTCACAATTTATAACTACTCCGCAACATTCTGCTGTAAAGTTATATTTAGAATCTTTGAGTAACACCTCATTCCCAATTTATAACACGGATCCATGACGTCGGTAAACTCCGCAACATTCTGTTGTAAAGTTATAGTTAGAATCTTTGAGTAACACCTCAGTCCCAACTTATGTTTATAGCCGTGGATGACAAAAAATAAAATGACGGACGCTTATGATACCACTTCTCTTTAACATCTACTGGTCATTCGAAACATCACACATTTTGCCCTTTAACATATATTGTTTATTCGAGACGGGAGTTTCACCTCCATTCGTTGGAAACTTACAGACCAGCTAAACACACACATTGTTTCCACCTGTGCACGCAGAACTCAGCATCTTAGAGTGGAAACGGTTTTTTTAAGTCTGAACGTGTCTTTAACATATATTGTTTATTCAATACGGGAGTTTCACCTCCATTCGTTGGAAACTTACAAACCAACTATCCACATTGATCTCACCTAGCCTTGAGCGGAAAAAGTCACCATCCCGTGGACGCGAATTTACGTGGTCACCCACTTAGTAAAATCTCGAAGGACGTTGCTCACCTTCAATGATCAATCAAGAACTTAATAAAATTGTCTATTTGTCCTTAACTCTCCACTTTCCCTAATTCCATAGCATCTAATATGACACTAAGTGTGTGGCCAGGCTGTTGATCGAGGTCAATGCAGGTAGTTGGTTTGTAAGGTTTCAGCGAATGTAGTGTAAAACCCAAGCCTTTTCACTCATAATTATTATAGACATATGGACAAGTTCAAAGTGTTCCGCTTTCTCGACTGCTCAGCTTTCACCACAATATATTTCTATTTGGAAGCTCCTTGGAAGCTGAATATTTGAGTAAGTATCCAAAAAGTAAGATCCATGAATGTAAGTTGTGGGCTTCAGTAAATTGTTTGAAAAAGTTCAAAAGATAGGCAGAGGGGCAGGTACACCAAACTTGTACATAATTTTTTATTTGGTGGTGGGAGGACGGAGGAGTTTACGTAAAACGACAGAACAGACGACTTATGTTCGAAATTTATTTTTCCTCGGAGAATTTTGAGAGTTTTTTTCTAAAGAAAGAACTAAAGTTGAGAAATGTTATTTTCCAGCAGGCGTTCACCGGATGAATTCAAAATGAACTTAAAAGGACCTGACACAAAAGTATGTCAAACAAGCCCATTTTATTATTCCCAGTTACATCGTTACACTCCAAAATCTAAACTTAAATTTTTTAATGCCAAAATATATAGGTTTAGCCTGCGTCTATGGCACGGGGCACACGTCTATTCCAGTTAGATTATTGCAGTTAAGCAACGTCCAGCGAGGTTGTACCATGTGAGTGTCCACGTAGGTTCGTGCCCTCGTGATGCTGTCTATTTTTCCGGCCCAACCCAGGCTGGGTGAGGTCAATGTGGGTAGTTGGTTTGCAAGTTTCCAGCGAATGGAGGGTGAACTCTAATGACCCATAGATGTTAAAGACATTAAGCCTGGAATATTATCTTTATTGTAGGTATTGTATTTCCCTATAAAACAAAATGGAGGTCAAGATCATTGGCTAAGAAGAAAAAATGCAGTACAGAAACTTTCAACAAACTTTTGAAGTATGGTGCGGTGGATGATCATGGCTGGTATGACATTGACATTGCCTTGCATAGAAAAAACACAACCTACGCTAGCAAAACCAGTTCTGATCCAAGAGAACTCAGTTTGAAAATTAAATTAAATTTTTTATGTTCTTTACAATACAAAATAAATCTTAATTTATTTATGAAACTGAAATATATGTTGTATAGCCCGCGTCTATGGCACATTGCATACACCAGTTCCCGTTGGATCACTGAATTTAAGCTACGTCCAGCAAGGTTGTACCATATGGGTGTCCACGTGGGTTTGCGGCCTCGTAATGCTGGCTATTTTTCCGTCCCAACCCAGTCTGGATGTAGGACAAAACCCACGTCTTGGATGACCAATAGATGTTAAAAAGACGTTAATAATTTTGTTAAATTGGGATACTATGTCAAGTAAAACCATAATGGGGTAAAGAAAATACTATATCTTCAGTTGACTGTAAAAATAATAAAGATGTTTAAAGCTGACTAGTTTCGTGCTCTAAAGTCTTCATTCAACCAAGTTCTGATGATGTGCTCAGAAGAGCACGAAACTAGTCAGCTTTAAACAACATCTTTATTATTTTTACAGTCAAGTGAAGATATAGTATTATATTATCTACCTCATCAAGACGTTAATAATGAAAAAAATATGTTGTGTGTCTGTTTTTTCCGGAACTGTTTGGCCAGAACGTGCGATCAGTTCTTGAGTACGAATCAATCGTATGGACCCCTTAAACCTAGGTTGCTTTAAAAGCCATTGGGATACTGCCAGCTCTCTTTGTAAGAAACCTTTTTAACAAAGGAACTATTTTTTACTGCCTCCACCCGCACTATATTGAGTCTGGGTTATTGACTGATCACCTTCACCTTGACTCCTCGGAGATGTGAAGGAAATCAAATTTTTGAAGAAAATTTGTGATTATGTCAATCAGCAATATCTAGTAGAACGTGTGTTCTTGAGGATTCCCAAGTGATTTTAAAGGAGCATGCACACTAAACAGTGAAAGTGTCAGTGACAGTGGTCTCACAGTGATTTTAAAGGAGCATCCACACTACACAGTGAAAGTGTCAGTGACAGTGCTCTCTGACGCCGTACCTCAGATCTTCACACCTGAGGCATTTTATACCACCTAACCTTTAGAGCTTTCTTTTTTATGTGGTCAAGTACTCCAAATAATGAGGAAAAAATCCTGTGTCTGCTGGGTATTGGACCCACGCCCTCCTGTTCACCAGCCGAGCGCTTAACTACTGAGCTCCCGAGGCAGTGTGAGTGCTTCTTTAGGAGCTTAATAAAACAGAACTATATAATGTTAACGTTAACTTAAGTTTAGCTAACTGTAGGTTAGTTATGATTCAACCAGCATTTCTGACCTCAAGGAGAATATGCTGGCACCATTTTAATGTGTATCTCTATTGTTATCTTTTTAGTTGTAATTTCAACAAATTTGTCTAAAGTCTACTGGAATCATATACAATAAGTTTCCTTTGAAAGTTTGACCCAAAACATTGTATTTTATAAAACTTTTATCCCTATCATGTACAAACTATCCATTAGGGAAACTAAAGTTTAACTTTCCTTTTGAAATAGGAATTGTTAAAGGCAGAGGCGACTCGTCCTAAATGGCGTCTCCTTAAGGAGCAAAATAAGGTATATTATCTATTCCCACTTCCTCTAACTTTCTTATAAATTGATAATGTATAATAGCTAAATACTAGTATAAGATATTCAGGAACAAGAGTGACCATAAATTTAGCAAAAGCTTTTTCAAATGGTCCAGCATTTTTCACAAATGACTGGAAAAATTTCAATTTTAAAAATCCTTCGAACATCATTGTTTAGCCAAAAAGGTAAGAGATATCAAAAATTGATAAGAATGGACCCCCCCCCATCCCGAAACCCCGGCTGAAACCCCATACTAATTATCAAATTTCAAAAATGTCGAACCGTTTTGCGAAGTACAGCCGATTTTTTCATTTTTGACCGAATTTAGCCGGTCATGATCTGATGTCTTAAATTTTGTCGCAACAACATATCAACTCAAAGCGAGAAAGTTTTAGGCCACCTTTTAATCCATACTTTAGGACATAGTTTGCAAAAAAAAAAACCCAACCGTTTTCGAGCCGTTTTTCCCATTTTTTTCTTGATGGTCCTCTAGAAAAATACCCTCACAAAATTTAAACCCGGTAACTCAGTCGCGTCCGTCTGTTAATCCAAGGGTTGCAGGTTCGAAACCCAGCCGGGCATGGTTTGTTATCCTCTATATGATATTTTGATCACACAATAATACCTCTTGGGCTTACTCCTGGCAGAACGAGACCCATAAGTGACTTAATAAGGCATCAGTATAACAAGTCTATTACTAATAGTATTATCTAGAATTCTTTTTATTTCATTATTTATCTTGTTTATTTACAATCCAAGATTTGCATCCTCAGGATTGTAGTTGGAGTCTTGAATTAGCTTAATATTTTTCTCAATATATGCACCGTTCCCATTAACACTCTTTCCCGTATTTTTGACTCATGGAAGTTACCAGGAAATTTCTTCAAATGTATACTTAAACATTTTGGAACAATATCAAGTGCGCCAACAATATTTGGGATAATTTCTGTCTCCACATTCTATCAGTTTCTATTGCTAAATATTTTCTCCGCTTCTTTATTAATAGTGTTATTATCACATTGTACCAAGATGTCTTTTAGGTTTTATTTATTATTTTTAACCACTTTGTCAGTTCCGTTTGCAGTAATCGTTCTATCTGTGTGGATTGTTTCAATGTACAAGATCTTCTTTATTTACTACTTGGTTATTATCAACAATGAAAGTTTCTTTCGATATCATAATTATTGGGGAGTTATGTTAGCTCTAATACTAATGCGTTCTTTCGGAGCAAATTTAAGGACGATCCAAATACTTTTTCAGTGTTTAATTTTATTTGACATTTGCACGCTGGGATTACGTTTTTGTTTTTTGAATTTTTTTTTTCGAATTATTTACTTGGTCTAGCTGTGTTTGGGGGTGGGGGTAATTCAGGCTCCTGAGGACAATTGTGTAGCGCCAGTTGGTGGCATTAGAAACATTGTTAAGGTGTAACTTATCCTTAGTGATATTGCAGTGAATGCTGAAAATAACTTGTAATGCTATGATGCTCACAAACATTTTGACATAATGACAGAGGGAACACATTCATTAACAAAATTACATTTTTTTTTTTTTCAATTTTATTTGTTAAAATACAACTTTGAATATCACCATGCATATTTATGCAGAAGTTGAAAAAGATATTGTGCTCAGAATTTTCTACTTTTGTCCAGGCTCGACGATTCGAGGAAAAAGAAAACGGTGACACTATTGTTTGTAGTAGTAAGTAGCCTTCATTGTGTACACCATAAATCGCATCATGTCTTCCGTAATTTTCAGCACGCTCGTGTCGTCACGGTCTGGAGGTATATTTTCTCCCCATATCATACTCATCAGGTCACCACTACTGGTCTATAGAAAGAATATGTTAAAATGTTGGACTGTTGTTGTCCATGCGAAAAAAGGCCATTAAAAATTTTAATCTTAAAGGTACGAGTGGCCCATTGTTTGACAGTCTAGAACGTTATTATCTTACAAAACAAAAAACCAATCATCAGATATTCACAAGAAGGGGTTTGCACAAGGGCGTAGCCAGCATCTGGCCTAGGGGGGGGCAGCTGAGATTTTCATGTCGGGAGGGGGGGG
>CM022879.1:28839564-28876569 GCA_012654025.1 Pachypsylla venusta | reverse complement strand
AAACGAGAAAAAGACGGACAAACAAATAAAACGAGAAAAAGACGGACAAACAAATGAAACGAGAAAAAGACGGACAAACAAATGAAACGAGAAAAAGACGGACAAACAAATAAAACGAGAAAAAGACGGACAAACAAATAAAACGAGAAAAAGACGGACAAACAAATGAAACGAGAAAAAGACGGACAAACAAATAAAACGAGAAAAAGACGGACAAACAAATAAAACGAGAAAAAGACGGACAAACAAATGAAACGAGAAAAAGACGGACAAACAAATAAAACGAGAAAAAGACGGACAAACAAATAAAACGAGAAAAAGACGGACAAACAAATGAAACGAGAAAAAGACGGACAAACAAATAAAACGAGAAAAAGACGGACAAACAAATAAAACGAGAAAAAGACATATAAGGTGCAGGGGACTGCTGGAATATGTACACTGAAAAGAAATCTAATTATGAGTTCTTAAAGGCCAAATTGCTTTTTCCAAAAAGAAAATTTGCAAAGAAACACAAATATAAAAAATTTAAATTTAAGAAAGGAATTATTTAATAAATAATTTGATTACAATACTCTTGCGAGCCAATTCTGTGCGATACAGGATAAAATAAAGATTTTTAATATAAAACAAAGAATAAAGTGCCAACGATCATACCACGTTGAATACACCAGTTCCCGTCAGATCAATGAAGTTAAGCAACGTCGGGCGTGGTCAGTACTTGGATGGATGACCTCTTGGGAACACCACCTCATATCGTTGGCTCATTTTTCCGGCCAAACCTAGGCTGGGTGAGGACAATGTGGGTAGCTGGTTTGCAAGTTTCCAGCGAATAGAGGGTAAAACCCCCGTCTTGAATGACCAATAGATGTTAAAGAGACGTTAAGCTAAATAAAAATATAAAGTAGATAAATTGTAATAAGCTGAAATTTTCGGTGTCCAGTTTTTAATACCAAAACACGTTTTGTAGTGAAAACCGCCAAAAGCGGTCAACGGTATATTCGATTTACATCATAACAGTTTTTTATTGTGTTCATGCTCTAGCTATAACCCTTCTTGTTTTAGGCAGAAACTCCATAAAGTGGCAACAAATCGTTAACAATAAATATAACTTCAACCAAAGGTTTCATTGAGTGCATGAAATTAATATGAATAGTCAACAAATTTCAAGTTCTATCTGAGCGCACGGCAGTGCGCCAGGCCATGTTCCGGAAAGCACCAGTGTATCTTTACACGAAGCAATTCACCGGGTTTTTCACACCGTCAGATATCCGATTCTACAGGGGATAGGTCATTGAAAATTTGAACATACATTCCACAGTATAGTACAATACTACAGGATAAACTTCAAAAGTTAATCTTAACCCGGGTAGGAGATAGGTAATTTCAAAGTTTGCACTTTTGGATACTCAATGACTGACTGGCTGACATATTGACTGATTCACTCATCATCAAAAGTTTCAGGCACTTCCCGTATACCTAGAGTGCTGAAATTTTGCATGAAGTTATCTATTGACATCCAAGTAAAGGGAAAAATCCGAAAATTTGAACTTTTTAACTCTAAGTGCTCCAAAACGGTGTCGCTTTAGGGAAGACAATACAACGTATTTTAATGTAGTTTTAACTGATAAAACACTGAAATCTTGCACAAAGTTAGATATTTACATGCAATTAAGCAGGAAATAATTTATATTTGAACTCTTACACTCCTGGTGCTCCAAAACGGTTCCGCTTTAGGAAAGGAGATGCTCGAAAACTAGTTTAAACTGGTAGGACGCTGAAATCTTGCATGAAGGAAGATATTTACATGCAATTAAATGGAAATTAAATATATTCATTCTTTGACTACCAGTGTTCCAAAAGTGTTCCGCTTCAGGGAAGATAATGCACGAAATCTAGTTTCAACTGCTAAGACGCTGAAATATTGCATGAAGGTAGAGAGACTTAAATTCAAATGAAAATATCAAAATACAAACTCGTTAACTCTCAGTGTTATAACTTCAGGAAAGAAGATACATTATAAATATTTCTGTTTTCATTTGCTTTATGGTGCATATTACCTACTTTGGTGTTAGATCTTATTGGACATTTGGGTCCGTTTTACACAGAAATTTCCTGGTTTTCGATATGTTGTGTAATCGAGAAGAAGAAATGAAGAAAAAACGGCTAAATAATCAGTTACATATAGTAAATCTTACAAAAAGTATTGATATCTCACAAAAAATTATCATTGAAAAAAGGCCAAGTTCCACTTACTCAACCAAAAAATTCCGACTATGAAAGTAGTGATATCTTTTTTTGGGGCCAAGTTTATTGTTGCTGCTGTATATCTCGCATTTAAATTTATTATTGCACGTTCTTCAGTCTCAATTCTCTTAAAGTAATACCGACTTTACACTTGGTCAGTTTGTAAAAAGGTATACGAGTATTTTACGAATCCCCTTAGAAAAAAACTGACCAAGTGTAAAGTCGGTATTACTTTAAGAGAATTGAGACAGAAGAACGTGCAATAATAAATTTAAGTGCGAGATATACTGCAGCAACAATAAACTTGGCCCCAAAAAAAGATATCACTACTTTCATAGGCGGAATTTTTTGGTTGAGTAAGTGGAACTTGGCCTTTTTTCAATGATAATTTTTTGTGATAGGTCTTACCGTTCTCCTTATAGACAAGATTCGCGAAAACCTCTAAATAGCGGAAAATACGATAACGGTTATTCGATTTACACCGTTTTGTGTGTCGTCCATGACATTAAACCAAATTTCAAGTCACTTACCGTTCTTCAGATATCTTGTTCACAGAGAGACACACGGATCAATTGCTGAAATTCAAGATTTGAGAACTTGGGACCTCAAAACATATTTTGTGTTTTGAAAACTCGACATCGAAAATTTCAGCCCATTAAAATATGTACTTTCCTATTTTTATAGGATAATGAAAGTAAAAAACTGTTTCTCCAAGGAACCTTCCTTATTTACATTAACACCTGTCATATTAGAATATTCTTTAATAACTGTATTTAAAGATACAAATTTCAATAAAATATTGTGTATCAATACAAATAATAAGGCGATTCACGAGCGCTTTCGTCTGTTACGACATTCTCAAGTAAACTGTTTTTTATTGAAATTTGTATTTCATAATGACTAAAAACATCCTAAATACCATCTGAAATCGTGCAAAAAATTTTGGAGATTTTTTTTTTTTTTTAATTTGCCTTAACGTCTATTTAACATCTAAATCTTTGAATAACATGTTAAATATAAGTGTTAAAAAATATTAACTATTAAATAAATTAAATTTAAACAAAACACTTACCAAAAACACTATTTACTATTTATTTTAATTTATGAAGAAACTAGTTTCGAATCATTGGATTCATCATCAGTCTAGTCGAGTCTAAAAGAAGTTGAACAGTCAACTTCCATCTTTAGACTCGACTAGACTGATGATGAATCGAATGATTCGAAACTAGTTTCTTCGTAAATTAATATAAATAGTGTTTTCAGTAAGTGTTTTGTTTAAATTTAATTTATTTAATAGTTAATATTTAACATCTATTGGTCATTCAAGATTTCCAATAAAGGAAATATTCATACCGTAGGTATATAATGAACAATTATTACCTTCATAAGATTTGGGTTCTTTTGGACTACGGGCCATCCCACAGAGTGAGGTTTACTGTTCAACAAATATCGACTTTCTCTTGCACTCTCCCTCTCTTTGACCTGCAACACGATTTTACTCTTTCTCACAGGATACGTACAAATGATTAATGAACGCATTTTTTTTTTTAAAAAAAAAAAAAAACATAAAAAATGAGTTCGTTAATTAAGATATTTTTTTCATTTTTCAAAACAAAGTCTTGAAATTTGAAATCCTTTTCATATTTTTAAAAGAATATCCAAAAATCACGCAATAGAATCATTAAGTTGAAAAAATAATAACTATAATACTGCATTGGACACACCAAAATTTCATTAAAACCAGAGCCTATACGTTGAAGAATAGTCGTCGCTCGGGTTAAATATCGTTGATGATAATGCATCAGGTTAACTTTTCAGGAGAGCCAAAAACTGATTATTTTAACTTCTCGTATAACGTGTATGTATTTCAGGGCCGCCAAGAGAAAACCCGGAACTGAAAAGTTACGGGCCCCTATACAAAAATCCATGAATCCTCAAAAGCAAATAACCTAAACATTAAATATAAGTATTTATTATGTATTATAATATAAACTAATGATGTTAAATTACTTCTATTAATAATAAATCATGATCAATGAATCAAATCAATCAAGTTTTAAACTATATAAACTAGGTATAATCGGGGTGGTAAAAGCTTAACCTTGGAAATTCGAGCCTCTCCGAAAACACCGGGCCCGGGGGGATTCCCCCATTCCCACCCCCCTCCCGGTGGGCTTGATGTATTTTGAATGACGATACGGCGGGCGTGTTAAAATCAAATTTTCAATACGAGGTGTAACAAATTTAAACACTAATGCATACCCTGTTGAAAATGTATAAGAACAGCTTCATCAGAATCTGGTGATATGCATTAAATCAATATTGATAAAATGGACCTTTTCATCAACGATACGCAAACTGCCTTCTGATTTACCCCAAACGTAGTAAAGGTGTTTCATATAATGTATACTCATATACATCTTGGAATGGGCTCGAACCACCTGAGAAGCATCCTCACTACAGTGATTTTAATAACACCCGTCAGTGTTTTCTCCGCGCTGAGCCAGTATTTTTTCATGTCAAATCTCAGTGGATCACGGTACAGCGTCGGAAAATACCTACTGTCACTGACACTTTCACTGTGTAGTGTGGATTCTCCTCCAATTGTCAAAGTTTCGAAGCACAATTAGACCCCGAATATAACCAAAGTACATAATTTCATCTAAATCGGCTTAATCGGCCAACGTTCAGCGACAAAAGTCCCCATCACGGCGAATGACGTGCGGACAAAAAATTTTTTTTATTCGATTTTTGGATTCTAATACGTACGGCGAAACGTAAAATATGAAATATTGAGGGGTGTATTTTTTTTCGCGACAATAAAATTCCAAAGGTTCATTACTGAATAAATAATAAACCAAAATTCGTTCGTTCAATGTTTACTCATATCTTGCTTGTATTCCAATCCACATAACAATAAGACTTTCAGATTTATTCATTCAAATAAACACGAAATTATATAATATCACACCAAAATATTGTCAAGTTAAATGAAATCAAACCAAGCTGAAAATGTTGTCAGGTACTTGAGAATTTTTATTTATTAATAGAAATGGCAATTAGCTTGACGTAAGGAAATGTGTTTCGTACAATATGTTACCCACACATGTGGCATGTGACAATCAGGCAACGAAATCTTTTATTTGGAAAGATAACGTGTACAGCACATTGCAGAGAAAACTTTGTCGTAAAACATTATTTGAAAATTGGATGTCACCAAATAAAATTACAACTCAAACTATCAAACAGACAAAGATCAATATGCTGCCGGTCACAGCATGCATGTCACCTAAAGGAGCATAGACACTGCACAAAGAAAGTGTCAGTGACAGTGTACACAATAACACAAAATGGAAAGATGTCAATCACTGCAACATTATTACATGAGTAACATAATAATATTATAGAGTTGCTTTCTGTATTATTGTACACCATCAGATCAGGTGGCCTTACCCGTGAATAGGTCACCCAAGCGTAACATCTTACAATCTCAGTATGACCTATATTCATAATGATAATTAGCAAGTTATAATTTAATTGGAACAAATTACGTCTTCAAGAATTTAACGATTGAATGAATTTGGTGCTCAAATAATAAAATGATTTACATAAACTTAATTAACACATGACTTTCGTGATGTCATATTCTAATTTCCGGTGTACCACTCCTAAATATCAATTTGATGAAAGATGAAATATTTCTTCTAAATCATCATTCTGGGTACTGTAATATATGAAAAGGCTCTCGCAGATTCTGTTCAGGAATATTCTTTGTATAAATAAACTTGCGGATAGGAGGGGGGGGGGCTTAAAAAAAATAATTCCAAGGTGCCCAAGTCCATACCAGTCGTAAAAGGCGACTAAGGACGGTGCGGAAAACGATATCTTTACCATTACCCATTCCGAAAGCAAGGAGAAGCTACTACATTATATCCTTTTTATGTCCCCTGTGGATAGGGGGACTTAAAAAGAATACTTCGAACGCAACCAAGTCCATGCCAGTCGTAAAAGGCGACTAAGGGAACGGTCGGAAACGATATCTTTTCTATTACCCATGCAAAAAGCAAGGAGACTACTACATAATGTGGATAGGTGGACTTAAAAAGAATACTTCGAATGCAGCCAAGTCCATGCCAGTCGTAAAAGACGACTAAGGGAAGGGTCGGAAACGATCTCCTTTCCATTAGCCATGCTGAAGAAAGCAACAAGAACTACTGCATTATCTGTGAGGATTTTCAAGTGTCAACAACTCATGGCGGTTTGTTGCCAACCAGCCCCGCGACCTTTATTTTTTCAATATGTTTCTTGAAGCACTTTGCTACTAGCGTATTCCAAGTAACAAATACAGGGTTAAGTGTTATTTTTGTTCCTCGGTACATTTTTATTAATTCTCGATCAGAGTAGCTCATGTTTTCTTGATTTAGGTATAAAGATGGTGTTTGGTAAATTCTAAAATTTGGTAACCACCCTTTATATTCAAAATTGTATTCCATAATAACTTTCATATTTGAATAGTTTCAATTCCACATTTGAAAACTCATTATCTTTGCGGAATACCAACGAGCAAAAGTTCCAACCCAAATATGTTAAGAAAAATGTTGAAATTACTTAAGTATATAAGATCATTAAATATTAAACCTACATCACTACGGTTTTTGCCGCTTTTTAGCGGTTTTCATTATTGCTGTCTTAAAAGAAAATGGTTAGGGGTATAGTTTCATAGTATGTATGTCATATTTGGGGTCCCAGTATCTCAGTAAGCTCCAAAGTTTTTGGGTGCAATCAAGTATGCCGCTGGCGTATTTACCGCTTTTTAGCGGTTTTAATTAATTCCGTCTAGAAAGAGAATGGTAAGAGCCATAGACTTTAAATATTAGTATGTATGTCAAATTTAGGGTCTAATTAGGACCCAGAATTTTTTGGGAGAGGGGGTATTTTTTTAGCCAGTGAAATAATATAGATACTACCTACGTTCTAAAAAAAAAAGAAGCAACCAAATGAATGAATAAGGAAAAAATCGAAAGTTCAAGTGAGTTACCTCCAAAAAATGATTTTTTTAACGTGTTTTTATGTCTGATTTTTTCAGGGAAAACTTTTTTTTCCCCAGCGTAGGATGAAATATTAGCTTTAAACAACAACAAAGGAAGACTTTTGGACGTTTTTGATTCCGTTTTTGTATAGCTGTCACTATGCTATGGATCTTTTAGTCTCATAGAGTGATCTTTTATTTCTGATGGAAATTTTAATTTAAAATATATATAATGCGACTTTCATTAAATTTGAAACCAAAGGAATGGAAATATTACTAAATAGTCCACTCTCCTCATTACTAATATTAATTTTCATATTGTCGCTTTTTATTTCCCCCCTCTGAACAACCTTTTCCTCTGTGTCCCTGTAGCTATATGTTGGCAGGTCCATTATGTTTCTGATTAATGATATAGTCCTATCTCTCCCCCCCCCACCTAGCCTTTGCTCTACATATCTGCATTGTTATTATTAGGACCGTATGTTTCACTTGTTGCATATCTTACTCTGAACATATATAGGACAAATTATTTAATATGTGCTCATACATCATATTTTTGTAGCTATACTCCTTCAATTCAACATAGTTAATCATACAGCGTGTCCCAAAAGTTCGAGACCGCCTGAATATCTTTTGAACAGCTTTATATGAAGTTTTGAAATTTTGCATGGTATTATACCCCAAATTAAACCACCTGATGTTGTGACCAATTTTTCAGGAGCGGGTCCCATGTGACCCCCAGGGGGTCCAACTTTTGTTTTTTAAATACGAACCCACATCTTGTGATAAATTGTCAGAAAGTCAATGAAATTAGAAGTACTTTGCAAAAAAATGTACACCTCTAGCGTGTTTGGTTTTAAAATGGCGACCATTTGAAATTTCCAAGATATGACTTCCAATAAGAGTGTCTAAACCAAGGCGAACTATTTGCAATGGGATATTGAATGATTGCATAGGACAACAATGTTGAGAAGCCTGCTTTTTAGACATAATTCGCCTAGTTTTAGACAATTCGGCTACTTTTAGACACTCTTGGAAGTCATATCTTGGAAATTTCAAATGGCCGCAATTTGGAAAACAAACCCAAATTGCGGCCATTTGAAATTTCCTAGGCGTGTAAATTTTTCCAATTTTGAAAACAAAACACGTTAGACGTGTAAATTTTTCCGAGACTTCCAAGAGTGTCTAAAACTAGGCGAATTATTTCTAAAACTAGCCGAAGTGTCTAAAACTGGGCGAATTATTTCTAAAACTAGCCGAAGTGTCTAAAACTGGGCGAATTATGCCTAAAAAGCAGGTTCCTCAACATTGGTGTCCTATGCAATCATTCAATATCCCATTGCAAAAAATTCGCCTAGTTTTAGTCACTCTTGGGAGTCATAATTATCTTGGAAATTTCAAATGGACGCCATTTTGAAAACAAACACGCTAGACGTATAATTTTTTTTGCAAGGCACTTCTAATTCTATTGTCTTTCTGAAAATGTATCACGAGATGGGGGTTCGTATTTAAAAAACAAAAGTTGGACACTCTGGGGGCCACATGTCACCGGCTTCTGAAAAACTGGTCACACCGTCAGATGGTTCAATTTGGGGTATAATACCATGCAAAATTTCAAAACTCCACATAAAGCTGTTCAAAATATATTCAGGCGGTCTCGGAATTTTGGGACACGCTGTATTCATTCACTCTTTTATGTCGTCCACCAGTATTCCTCTGTCCCTCGAGTCCATTATCCTTCTTTCAGGGATTTTCATTGGAAGTTGCCCGTTACATCCTTTCAAGATCGTATATTAGTTTCCTCTCCTTTCACTCCACTTCAATTGTGACATTATCATGTTCGATGTTTAGCGCAAGATAGGTTGTAACCTCTGGATAAAGTTTCAATTGTCATAATACATCTGTTCTTGGAGGCTGATTATTGATATGGGCCCCCAAAATCATGACAAGACGATTAGTAACACCAATTTTCAAACGATGTTATTCTAGTGCAGAAGTTCCCAAACGGGGGGGATTCAGCAAAACATTGTCGTTTTGAATGGGATAGCGTTCAGCAAAACATTGCCGTTTTGAATGAGATAGCATTCAGCAACACATTAGCGTTTTGAATGAGATAGCATTCAGCAACACATTAGCGTTTCGAATGAGATAGGATTCAGTAAAACATTGCCGTTTTAAATGAGATAGCATTCAGCAACACATTAGCGTTTTGAACGAGATAGCATGCATTCAGCAACACATTAGCGTTTTGAATGAGATAGCATTCAGCAACACATTAGCGTTTTGAATGAGATAGCATTCAGTAACACATTAGCGTTTTGAATGTAATAGCATTCAGCAACACATTAGCATTTTGAATGAGATAGCGTTCAGCAAAACATTGCCGCTTTGAATGAGATAGCATTCAGCAACACATTAGCGTTTTGAAACACATTAGCGTTTTGAATGATATAGCATTCAGCAAAACATTGGCGTTTTGAATGAAATAGCATTCAGCAACACCCATACCCATTAATAATTTATAATGTAGAGGGTGTGCGGGAGGCTTTCATTTCAAGAAAAGAGGGCGCGGTACCAAAAAGTTTGGGAACCCCTGTTCTAGTGGATAAATGTTTATTTAGGGTCCAAGATTCACACCTATACAAGAAAGTTGAAAATAAGCTAACTTTATTATCTTCCGGAGGGGGCATTTCATCATTATAGGGGTTCATTGGGCTGATGTTCTTGTTACTAAATAATCCTCAGGCCGAGTATATACCAAAAGTAACCGGTGATATCAACGCAACAGCAACTCAACTCAGCCGACTGGAGTTTACACGCGGTGCACATATAAAATAAACCCAAGTAGACAAGTTGCCCAGTCACTTGTACCGATGTCTTCGTCCGAGGAGGAGGCAGTTCTTCTATATGTGCACGTTACGTAGACGGTTTAGTGTGCATCCATATAATGTCAGCAATGTGTACAGTAGCCAGTGGCATTGGAAGAATATCCCGAAAAGTTTTTCAATTATTACAGGATGAGCAAGGCTATTTATGATATGTTGCTGGCTTTAGTGGCCCCTCTACTGCTGAAAAAAGATACTAACTACAGAACCGCAATTGATGTAGGCGAAAGATTAACAATCACATTATTAATCTTGTTAACAATCACATTGTTAAACTGTGCAAATTTAATATTTTCTTGTTGCTCAGCAGCCATATTTACGTACGGTCTACACTTCACAAGAGCAACTGCGCAACTGGTGACTTGAGTTTACAGCATGTCGTGACTTGAGTTCCCTGCGTTGCTCAGTCAAGTGACCCTTGAATCACCGTCGCATCACAGTCGCTTTTGTATACACAGGCCCATTAAACTGCGTGTGTTATACATAGGCAACTCACGTTGCCGTTCCGTTGATATCACCGGTTGCTTTTGGTATGTACTCGGCCTTACGGATAATACAGTAGTTTCTTCTTGCTTTCTGCATGGGTAATGGAAAAGATATGTTTCCGACCCTGCCCCTAGTCGCCTTTTACGATTGACATGGACTTGGGTGCCTTGGAAGTAATCTTTTTTTGTCCCCTTACCCACAGGGGACTTTCATGGAGTAGAAGGGATATTTTGTCGACACTCTAACAAAAAGGGAATAGTGAATATAATATAGAAAATTGTGAAACGAGAAATTTTTAGAACCAAATAAAATTCAGACATTCCACGGACAAGTCATCCTTGACGTGTGTTGTTTGATACACAAAAATCCTCACTTGATGCCATCGCATAGTCATCAATAGAATACACGTCATTGTCATGACATCGTGGAATCCCGAGTCACCATTTTTCGGAAATCTTTTCTGGATATTGGTTATCAGATTTTTCAACAAAATAAATGAAAATATTGAACATCTGATCGGGCGTCAATTTAAGAAAGAGCTGAAAACTGATACAAATGGCTCCATATAGTCAGTCGGATTTTATGAACTATTTCTTATTATTCCATGTATTTTTCCCATATGTTTTCTTTTTTCGTATATTTTCTATCGTCTCATATAATCACTTTTATGTATTTCCCATGTATTTTTTTTTTTCTTTGTGTATTTCATATGTATTTTTTTCTCTCTCTCTTGTATATATTTAGACAGTTCGAGGGAGCCTAGAATAGCAAAAGGTAAGTTTTTTAATAGGAATTGTACCTACTCTGGCCAATAAGTTATCATCTTCGATTAAGTCTCAATGCTTTTTACATTGGTTAACAGCCGTTCGGCAATAAAAAATGCATAAGGGTTAATATTTCGGAAAAGTGTTCAAAGTAAAGTTTGTAGTGATTTTAATTTCTACAAAAATGAGATAAAAAAATTAAAATTCCATGGAGTGGTTTTCGAGAAAATCAAATTTGAAAATTTTAAATGGCAGCCATTTTGTTACATTGATTCGGAGCAAGTCAATGTGTAGAACTAAATAAATACAGCTTAAAATAAGCACTTCAGATCATTTTAATTATTGACAATCGGACCATGAGCTTATCAAAAAAATCACGTTTTTAGCAATAACTTCCAAACTAAGGCCTAAACAAAAAAGTCTCATCTGTAAAATGTGATTCTTTTTTCATGTTCTACAACTCCTATTCCCATGATACAAACAACCTGAATCACCCTGTATAGTATACATACTATATGTATGTCCAATAAAATATAATAATAATAATAAAACCCGTTATTTAGAACTGACCACTTGATGATGAGGATGATGTACCCACATACTAAAAGGAAACTGTATGCCAATTTGGATTAGTCTTGTTTCGGACTTGAAACGTTAGGTCCAGGTGCATCGAGAAGCCCAGAGAAGGATTTTAACATTCAAGTACAATCATTACTCCGTATAGTAGCATATACGTTAAAACAAGGTTATCAATCAACAACTTGTGACTTATCGAGATGTGTGCATCAGTTGTTAAATATATTACCAACAATAAACAATATTCACCATTTGAATTCAAGCTTTTGAGTTTTATTTGACAACTCGTCACTCGAGTTATATTTCTTGTATTCACCTCACCCCATTAAAATAATGCAGTAATATTTGTCGCAATGTCAAATGTAAGAAATACTGGTTTTAGACTATTCAACATAATGTAGGTGCTAACTGCATAATGCAAATGCATTACACGAGTACTGTTTTTTCGTTAACAAAGTTTCTCCGTAAATCACGAATCACGAAGGGAACACACATATACTGGGTGAGATAATTTGAAGTGATGTGGGTCCAGAAACTCAAAAATGTGTCCGTACCCGTAAATTATTATTATTATTGCTTTATACCGGTGTCCACAACCAGTGGTTGTTGACACATTACAATACCTGAAAAATAGTAATAAAGAATTAAAATATACCTAGATAAATAATATTTAAACCTGTTAAAAATAGTATAAAGATTAGAATAACTGTAAAAAATATATAAATTAGAATAACTGTACGAATAATAATATAAATAATAATAATATGTAATAAATATAAAATAATAAAATTTCAAAGAAACAAGAACTCGTTCGATCTGATTCAAAAATGGATTTAATTGAAAGTGTTGGTTACAGAATAACAAAATTATCAAAATCTCGATGACAAATGGAATTGGAAAACAAAAAAATGGGAGTACATGGACGACGCACAGGGATGGCTGCATAACAGTGCATGTGTCTCTTTTTTTTTTTTTTGTAAGAAAAAAAAAACAANAAAAAAAAAAAAAAAAAAAAACAAGAACTCGTTCGATCTGATTCAAAAATGGATTTAATGTATTGAATGTGATGGTTACAGAAGAGTAAAATTATCAAAATCTCAATCAGAAATGGAATTGAAAAACAAAATAAGGCAGGACATAAACGACGCGCCGGGATGGCTGCATGTGTCGCTTTCCTCTGTTTTGTTTTGAAAGGCAAATTGTTTGCGTTAATATTAAAAAAAAAAAAAATAGAAAAAAGAGATNAAAAAAAAAAAAAAAAAAAAAAAAAAAAAATTAAAATATAAAAAAATAATAATGAAATACAGAGGATGTAGGGTATGATATGTCCCATCATTCCAGTAATAATCGGCGCCCTAGGCACAGTACCCAGGTCACGCATTCCAACCTGAAAATGATCACTGGAATATATAATGTATCAGACATACAATCGGGTGCACTTCTTGAAACAGCACACATAATGAGGAAATTTGGAATTTAATAACAACACCAGTATGTAGGTCTAATGTCCAAAGATTATGGTTTAATCTCGATATTAGACCGTCAAAAACGGAGCGAAACAATAAAATATACTCCAGTTTGTTGTAACAATAAATAAAATAAAATTCAAAAAATCTAAATAATTATTCGCTGTGTGCATCACACACTGAAAAAGAAATTGACCCACAAGGAGTCCTTCTTATTTACATTTAAAATTCTCCTTAGATCCGAAAGCATGTCTATTTGAATGCAAAGTGCAAATCAATTTGAATTAAAAGTTTGGAAATGTAAATATTAATTATTGATACCCTGATAAGTAATGTGAAGTGTATTGTAAAAAGCAAAGCTCCTTGAACTCTACTCAGAGACGTACACAAGGAGGGGGCGGCTATAGCCCCCCCCCCCCCCATNTATTTGCGAGATAAGCCATCAAATGTGAAACGCGAGTGTATATCATCTAACCCTGTGCTTCTTTTTCAATGTCACGCAGAAAAAACTTTTTGGGAAAGGTGTTTCATACTTACATAAAAAATTTAAGTAGTTGTACCTACCTTGCTTTTTATTATTACCTACCTATTATTATTTGTGGTTTGCGTTATGTGTTAACTATTTGAGTAGAGTTTTTAATAATTACATTTTTAACTAAAATGTGCTGGGTGGGTTTCACATAGAGACTTAAATGTTAACAGGAGAGTTAACAGGTTTTCATTGAACCTATCTGAGTTTTCATCTGAGGTCTCAGATAAATATTTTCCCCTTCGATCGGTCAGTGGGATATTTTCTTGTTACCTAAGACTAATGGTAACTTTGAAACAAGGCCGCCTGATGGGTGGGGGCGCCGCGCTTTTGGGCAAACAAAAATTAACCTAGGTAGCCTAAGAAAAAAAAACCCAAATGTTAACTACATATGGAGGGAGAAACATTTCTCGAAAAAAAGCCTATATCTTGGGCGCGATAGAGTACATCACCTATTAGGCAGAGGTGTAGGAACGGTAGGGTAAACGGCCCCGTATTGTGATATATATAATAACAGAAAATACTATACATTTACATGCTTTGTTTACCTTTACAAAATTCATAATTTTTTGGTTTAAATATTTTTTTCTTATCTTGAAAATAGGTTTTGAATATTTGTGCCCACATTTATAACTAACGGTTACTCTGTATAAATTTATTATGTATTGTAATAAACTTTTAATTAATGTGGAAAGTGGATATAAATGCATGTTCGGAATGCAATAGTGCATAATGCATTTTGTACATAAAAAAGTTATTTCAACAACTTTTCATATGTTTGCTGTAAAAAGTTTTCATATTTTTACATAAAACTCTAACAAAATCGGACATGTCTGGTGCACTAATGATGGAAATGTGAACACTCACCGAAAAAAAACTGCTTATATTATTAAGCAATTGCATTGTATCCTAAGTCGAACAGTTAAAGGAGCCTATCAGGGTATCAATAATGAATATTAACATTTCTTAACATTTAATTCAAATTGTTTTGTATTTAAATTGATATGCTTTCAGATTTAGGGAGTAATAATTTATAATGTAAATAATGACAGTTCCTTATTTACATTGGTCTTATACACCAATATACAGTATGTCCCAGAAGTCCTGCCCGGTGTCCATAACTATTGAACAGCTTGGAATTTTGGAATTCTGTTTGTTTCTAGGGATAGAAAAGGGCCCATGGCCATTCGAATGGTTATATCAGTATCCAGGTTCAAATCCCGGAAGTGTTTTTTTTGACACAAAGAGTCGATTTCTCGAGGAATTTAAATGGAATGGTACAAATATTTTTTTGAAAAATTAAAGTGCCATTAAAATAAGGAATATTCCCATTTTTATTTTTTCAAAAAAATAATCAGTGGCGGAGCGAGATAGGTTCAAAACCAAAATTTGTTACACCCTGTATAACGAAAACCGAATATTAGTTTGATGTGGAAATTCATTAAGAGTGGCTCAAAAAAGGTTTTCCATCTACATAAGAAATAAAAATAACAACTTTTAAGTTTTATCAGTGCCGTAGGTCGGGAAAACCAAATCTCGTATTTCTACCAGAGGTTAAAATGACGACTTTTAGAAAACGGCCATTTTGGGTTAGAAGGTCTGAAGTAAGTATATGATTTAAGACTTAAAATGGGGAGTGGCCTCAATAAGGAACCATTTTAGCCAAAAAAAAATAATTACTAACCCTCACACTCATTCACAACAGGGCCGTATTAATGAGAAAATTTCAATAGAAAAACTGCATATTAATTGAAGTGTTCTTAATATGCAGTTTTTCTATGGAAATTTTCTCATTAATACGGCCCTGTTGTGAATGAGTGTGAGGGTTAGTAATTATTTTTTTTTGCTAAAATGGTTCATTATTGAGTCCACTCCCCATTTTAAGTCTTAAATCATATACTTACTTCAGACCTTCTAACCCAAAATGGCCGTTTTCTAAAAGTCGTCATTTTAACCTCTGGTAGAAATACGAGATTTGGTTTTCCCGACCTACGGCACTGATAAAACTTAAAAGTTGTTATTTTTATTACTTATGTAGATGGAAAACCTTTTTTGAGCCACTCTTAACGAATTTCTACATCAAAATAATATTCGGTTTTCGTTATACAGGGTGTAACAAGTTTTGGTTTTGAACCCCTCTGGCTCCGCCCCTGATTATTTTTTTGAAAAAACAAAAATGGGAATATTCCTTATTTTATTGGCACTTTTATTTTTCAAAAAAATATTTGTACCATTCCATTTAAATTTCCCGAGAAATCGACTCTTTGTGTCAAAAAAAGCCACTTCCGGGATTCGAACCTGGATACTGATATTAGCATTCGAATGGCCATGGGCCCTTTTCTATCCCTAGAACCTAACAGAATTCAAAAATTCCAAGCGGTTCCAAAGTTATGGGCACCGGGCAGCACTTCTGGGACATACTGTATACGGCTTATGTAAATTGATAGTAGTAAGGCGCTCTCAATAGTAAATAGTAGGGCGTGAATCAAAAAATTCTTCAATATAAGGACTTTTTTTTATCATTTCTGTTTCGTTACCTTTCTACAAAAAAACAATATCTTCGATAGAAATATAAAATAGAAAGTAAAAAAAATTGCAAATGAAAAGAAAAAGTTAAGAAAAGCGGATGGAAAGTAAAAAGAGGGAGGCCTTGTCAAACTTATGATGGAGCTTAGAACTATACACCACCACCACCACCCCAAATTTAAACTTTTGTAGAACTTATAGAAATTAGCCTTCTAACGAAGATGGTACAGCGTCTAAGTTGGAGAAGTAGAATTTCATACATTACATTATTAAGGTTTTTTCAATATTGACCACTCATTGACCGCCATCGCTCCAATATTCTCGAAAGTATTTTACTTTCAATACTTTACTTTATAAGCAATCAATAATGAACCTTTGGAATCGTCACGAAAAAAATTCCACCTCTCCAAATATTACGTAGAATCCAAAAATCGTATACAAAGAATCCGTCTGCCCGCCGAGAACGCACCTTTTACCACTTAGCGTTAACGGATTTTGAATAAATTTGTTATGTGATTCCCAGTTGAGATCTAGTTGTATCTGAAACAAGTTTAGGTCAGAAATATTGTTTGATTAAATCAATAATTGTGGCCTAAACACACACACACATACCAAATTTCATCAAAATCGGTGAATGCAAAGTGGTAAAAGTGCCCTTCCACCTCGAAAAGTGAACACCATTTGGCACATTGGCAGAGTGTTTTAATCATCCACAATGGGAAAGCATGCCCACATACCCTATCTGAAATCACTGCATTGAATTACTTTTTCAAACATCTATCCCGTGTTTCGAAATAAGGCCACAGCAATAACATCGCCTATTTGTCATTGTATTTCCATTTCTGTTGGGTACCAAATCTTCTGTAAACCCTCAATTTTCAAAAATACGTTACAGAAATTTGCAGCTGATGCATAATTTTTACTGGATACCTTTACCATTCCAGAGATTGACCCCTATCAACGATACAGACAGATTTTAGGATATTTTTTTTTTTCTTTTTGTAATGCTGTGATAGTTTGGATTGAATTAGGCATTTATTTTTATTCCGTAGGCATCAATTTTGCCTCAGTAGCGCAGTATCTGTGAAAATTTATTTTCCACAACCTAACCTTTGGTCTCTATAAAAATATCAAATTTTGAGGGAGGGTATTTTTTATATTTTCCTGACGATTCCAAAGGTTCATTATTGAAAAGTATATAAACCAAAATATTGTTTACCAGCCAAACTCTATAATATCTCTACAACATTTTGTAGAGTTAGAAATATTTTTTAGTTGACTCTTTTCTAAAAAAAAAAAAAAAAAAAAAAAAAAAAAAAAAAAANAAAAAAAAAAAAAATATAGAATGAGTAATGCGAACATATTTTTGTTCTACAAACTACATCTTTTTCAACCAAGTTAATTTAGGGTCTTAAATAACAATAAGTGACCTAATATTAAATTTGCTAAATTGGTTAAATATGGGGGAAAATCTTTTTGAAAACCCCATTTTGACTCGTAATGCTGTGATTTCTGCGGTTCAGGCCTCACAGCAATACACAACCTATCTAATACCTCCTTGCTTTTTCAGATTGAGCTCAGCGGTAGACGCATTTTCCATCGAACTAAATTTAATCGAATTTGTTTTTAGACTTTGGGAAATGCATTTATACCTAAAGAACCACGAAAAGAAATAGTATGCCCCCCGCCCCCTCTAAGAAGGAAAATTCATTATTTCCTTTTTTTTTTTTTTTCATTGCAAAGAAAACATAATAAGAAAAACACGTGTAGAAATCCCCGTGGAGAAAGAACATTTCCTTCAACGAGTCGAAATATATCGAAAACATATTGAGAAGTCAGGGAAATTGAGTGTGAGAGTTTAGAAGTATAGGAGCGTAAATTACGTGATGTACTCCTTGAAATGTAAGGCAGTGAGTAATGAAGAAACACATCAAACTGTAGTTAGTAGAAAGCTCACAACATTTGATGGGTGTTCGTTTTTGAAAAAGAAACTTTGGACTTCAAGATCTGATGTTTCTTTATATCCTTTGATATGTTTTGGCAGGCTTCAGCTTCTACAGGGTCTTTGGCTATCAATTGGACCCCTGAATTTGGTGGATAGCAGAGATCAAATAGAACATAATTTATGAAATTCGTTAATAAGCCAGACGAATCATAGTCGAGTTACAGGGTATTAGAAGGTCATTTTTGGACAACTTTCAACTTCACTTCGTGGGTTCTGTGTGACGCCAAAAAAGTGGATGAACACTAGATCACAGTTTTTGATAGCGGTAATTTCATTTATGGTATCATTTTTTTTTTAAAAAAAAAGCAAAATGGTCTGAAAAGTGATCTAATGTGATTTGACATATTTTTGTAAAAGTTTTGTGGTCACTATTCTGATTTCCCCATTTTGATTTTTTTTTAAAAAAAAAAAAAAATGGTATCATATTTGAAATCACCGCCATCAAAAGCTAGAGTTTAGTGTGTCATTACACTTTTTGTTCGGTCACACAGAACCCACAAAGCGACGTCGAAAGTTGTCCAAAAATGACTTTCCCTACCCTGTAAATCGGTTATGCTTCATCTGCTACCAAAATTATTCAGGGGTCTCATTTATAGACAAACACCCTTTTAATTAAGTTAAGTTCTAGTCAGAGAACGCCTTTATTTGAAGGGGACAGTGTTCAAACTTGTGTTATACAGGGTACCGCCCAAAAATATGTAACCCTAATTTTGTTGAATTGGGATACTATGTCAACTAAAACCATAATAAGGCAGATAAAATATATCTTCACTTGACGATAAAGGTTAATATGATGTTAGTTGTGTTATACAGGGTACCGCCCAAAAACATGTAACCCTAAGTTTGTTGAATTGGGATACTATGTCAACTAAAACCATAATAAGGCAGATAAAATATATCTTCACTTGACGATAAAGGTTAATATGATGTTAGTTGTGTTATACAGGGTACCGCCCAAAAACATGTAACCCTAATTTTGTTGAATTGGGATACTTTGTCCAGTAAAACCATAATAAGGCAGATAATATATCTACACTTGACGATAAAAATTAATATGATGTTACAGCTGACCATTTTCGTACTCCTCTGAGCACATCATCAGAGCTAGGTTGGTCGAAAACTGAAAGTTTAGAGAAAGAAAGAGAACATATATTTTTTATTTTTGTGTGTGTTACTGTAATTCCTCTGGTAATCGGAAAACAAGAGATCATCCGAAAAAAGTGTTACTACATTTCTTGGCAGAAAAGTTACAGTATAGTTCTTGGAAGAAAAGTTACAGTTACAGTAACACACACAAAAAGGTTCATTATTGAAAATAATAAACCAAAATAAATATTTTTTCTCTCTTCCTCTAAACTCTCAGTCTTCGACCAACCAAGCTCTGATGATGTGCTCAGGAGAGTAAGAAACTGGTCAGCTCTAACATCATTTTAATTTCTATCGTTAAGAAAAAAACATTTAACCCTTTTAAAAACACGGGCATGATAATTGTTTGTTGCAGAAAATCTAAGACAGCTAGAGGAAACTGTACAGAAAAATGGACAAACATGCACCATGAATTATTTGAGACAAAATGATTAATATACATGATAAAAAGTTAGGGAGACCAGATACAAAGAAGCAACGAAAATACTTGAAACTTAAAATTCTCAAGAAAATAAACTCTTGAGTGGAAGGTTACCAGCACTAGGCGAGGTTAACACCTGAGGCATTTTCTATGACCTAACCCTTAGAGTTCTATTGGTCAAATTAATGAGGAAAAAATACTGCCTCTGCTGGGACTGAACCTACGCCAACCTGTTTAACAGGCAACCGCTTAAACACTGAATTATTCTCAAAGATGAATTATTACACATAAACATTTTCACGCTCCAAATTTCCTTTTTTTTTTTTTGTTTGAAACATTTTTAGTTAAATTTTGGGAAATTTCAACTTATTTAAATAGCAAAATTAAATTAATTCAGTCTTCTATTAAATTTAGGTCCATTAGTGAAAAGGTAACGAAAAAAGGAAGAGTCTGGACCGTACGAAACAGTCTCAGTAGCTAAATTGGTGGATTTGTAAACAGAAGGCTGTTGGTTCGAATCTACCAGATCTAAATAAAGGTCGCTGTGATAAATGCAATCTTCATAGTCAACTGAAAAAAAACTGTTAATAATAACAATTATCTCGTACGGTAATTTTGAGCAGTATGTAGAATCGTTCCTAGCAAGCGTCTTTTGCACGTAGAATACACCAGTTCCCATTAGATCACTGAAGTTAACCAACGTCCAGCTTTTACCAAGTGCCCACCACGTAGGTTTGTACCCTTGTGATGCTGGCTATTTTTCTGCCCCAAACCAAGCTGGGTGAGGTCAATGTGGGTAGCTGGATTTTAAGTTTTCAGCGAATGGAGGTAAAATATCCGTCTCGAATGACCACTATAGATAATAAAGAGCCCCCCCCCAAAAAAAAATACATTCCAAAACATATTAATATTAACGTCTGATTCAGTTAACAGTAGACCTGTTGCCATAGCCGTATCCAGGACAAGGGTTCACCCCGCCCCCCCCAGACATTTTTGAAAAGGTTTGATTTTTCCTATAATCCCTATATGGTAAAACTTCCTTTACATGACCCCCCCGAAATAAAATCCTAGATACAGGTCTGCCTGTAGCACCTTTCAGGTTAGGCAATCACGTAATATTTTATAGCCTTCTACAAGGGGGCAGTAGCGGGGGAAAGCAGTAAGTTTAATATTGTCAGCCACTTGTGTGGGCACTTTGAAGCAGCAACAGAAGTACTTTTCATGTCAAACTTTATAGTTTTTATTAAAAGGAGAGTTTTATTTTCAAAGGGGATGATGGGTCAAAATAGCTGGAACATGAAGGAGGCCAGAAAGGGGGAGGAACACGCTTTTTCATTTTTTACAAAATTTTATTTTGAACGAACAATAACAACGACAAAAAAAATATTGAAATTATTTTTAAAAAAAAGATTGACACTGTCGCACATTTCACTCTGCATGAGGGAATGGGGGGGGGGCTAACGTTTTTTCTTACTACTGACTTCAATGTTGATTATAATTTGCCATCTCAATCGTAGCCTCCCCAACAAACTAGGAACCTGTATTCTCCCCTGTCTGGCATCACCTCTGATTTTGGGTATTGCGTACTTTGAACAAGTCTCCAAAATATTAAACCAATCTAGAATCATATGGGCCTGATCAATGGCCCATAAACGGCTGTAGATTAAATTTCATCCAATAATAACAGTAAGGATTTTTTTTATTAAACTGCAATTTTATACTTAGCATTGTAAAATTACCGGGATGGGATCTCTCTGGATCGATTTTTCAGTCTAAAAACCCTTCATCCAAATTGATAAAAGTCGTTACTAAGTTTGGGATTTTAAACATTAAAAAAGGAAAAAGATCAATATCATAGATTTTATCACTTTTATTTGTTCGTTTCTTTTTTTTATTATTATTTTTTCTTTTTCTTTTTTGATTAATTCATTATTATTACTTAACTTATTTTCAGTTATCCATTTTAACCCATTATTATAACATTTATCCTTGGATTTGGAGGGATGGTGAATACTGCCTGGATGATTATTTCGATAGTACAAGAATAACAATTTTTTTTCAGGAACCTACTAATGACATATTTCTTTTACAGATTTTGCCCCCAGGTCCCTATTGTTATGTGTCAGAGGTTAAAGAAACCTCTGAAACACAGTAAATAATAACTAGTGGATCAATATGATCAGGTGTTCACGTTAGTGTTGTAGTCATTAATAGAAAGAAAAAAAACATCTTAATCAAATTTAGGAAAAAAATTGGGGGCCCTAACCCACGGGGGGGGGGAGCCATCACATATCAAAATTTTACGTTTCTGCAACAAACCGTTAAAAAGATAAAAATCATTTTCAAAAAATAAAATATTGGTGCCCCTGATGCCCCGAGGGGTGGCAGGGCCGCCAAAAACTATACAGCAAATTTCTCTCACACCCTAAACATGTATACCAAATTTCGTCAAAATCGAATGAAAATTGTGGCTTGTATCGCGTAACATACATACACATATACACATACATATAGACACATACAAGTGCATTTCGGGATGTATATGGGAGTCAAAAGTGTAGTTCACTAACGTTCACAATAATAATCACCCCCGAACTTTAAATTTTTGAGTTACCATTTTACATTCACATAATTATCTCGTATATAAACGGTTAATGTTAAAGCTTAAAAAAATAAAGAGGTGATTTTGCAACAAATTTGGTTGTCGTTCTTTTTGTATCCAGAGGGTGAACCCAAATTTCATAGTTTAGAACAGGGTTCCCAAACTTTTTGGTACCGCGCCCCTTTTGCTGAATGCTATCTCATGCAAAACGCTAATGTGTTGCTGAATGCTATCTCATTCAAAACACTAATGTGTTGCTGAAAGCTATTTCATACAAAACGCTTTTGTTGCTGAAAGCTATCTTATTCAAAAACGCTAATGTATTGCTGAATGCTATCTCATTCAAAATGCTAATGTGTTGCTGAATGCTATGTCATTCAAATTTGCTAAAAATCATGTTCAATAAAATTACCTTTGTAAAAACAATTGTGTACATATATTTTAACTAAATGCGATAATAATTCAACTGGCGCCCCCCTTGGCTTGCCTTCACGCCCCCTAGGGGGGCGTGCCCCCCAGTTTGGGAACCTCTGGTCTAGAAGCTAATAAGAAAACGAATAGAAAAGGATTATCAAATTGGCAGCCGGTTGCCCCCACCCGCATGTGGTTTTTGGATACTTTTAAAAGAACGTCAGGGAACATAAAACTCTAGAACTATATTATTATTTTTTTTCATTTTATAGGAAGCATCATTGAATAAAACCACTGGGGGGGAGCAAACTTTTTGTATTTTGGTGTTAGGAGCGGTATCCACAGCCTTTGAAAAATTCTGCTTCAAAGCAATGATTAAAGATTATCAGCATTATGTGAGTTTCTATATGAATACTGTGAGAAGCAAGTAAGGGATACCGTGCCAGAAAAGGGTTGCAGCTAAATAGAGTAGACACCGAACAAAAGATTGTGGCATGGTAGAATTAGGGAAATTAACGCTGACCCCAAATAAAAATGGGAAAGGATGATACCATGTTAATTTTAAGTGTTAAAAAATATTAACTTTAAGTAAAATTAAAACAAAAGACCTTTAAGTAAAATTAGAAATTCCGCTTCAAAACGGTTTTCATTAATCCTGACTGAAAAGAGAATGGTAAGAGCAAGAGACTTCCAATTTAGTATGTCAAATTGAGGGTTTAATTACGCCCCAGATTTGGAATCGTCACGAGACCCCCCCCCCTTAAATTTNGGGGGGGGGGGGGTATTTTTTGTCGGAAAAATAATAAACCCATGTGTCACATTGGCAGAGTTTTTTTAAAAAAAGTAAATATTGCAGAGTTTAAAAAAAAAGTAAATATTTTGATAGCACATCGCGCGTGACACTAGACAGCTCGCGTTCAACAATCCTCAGTCAACTTCCATCCTTCGACTCGACTAGACTGATGATGATTCGAAATTAATTTCTTCATAAATAATTATAAATAGTGATTTGGTAAGTGTTTTGTTTTAATTTTATTTTAAAGTTAATATCTCTGTGAGTCCAGTGAAGGGGTATCACTATTGTTGTTGAAGGTGGTATTTAAGTTTACACTTCTGGCTAACCCTGTATCACTATTGTTGTTGAAGGTGGTATTTAAGTTTACACTTCTGGCTCACCCTGTATCACTATTGTTGTTGAAGGTGGTATTTAAGTTTACACTTCTGGCTCACCATGTATCACTATTGTTGTTGAAGGTGGTATTTAAGTTTACACTGCTGGCTCACCCTGTATCACTATTGTTGTTGAAGGTGGTATTTAAGTTTACACTTCTGGCTCACCCTGTATCACTATTGTTGTTGAAGGTGGTATTTAAGTTTACACTTCTGGCTCACCATGTATTGTTGTTAAAGGTGGTATTTATGTTTTCACTTCTGGCTCACCATGTAACGAGCAGATTCTGGTGTACACAAACTTGCATATTTTATTAATGCTATGTATTTAAGTTTACACTTCTGGCTCACCCTGTATTCAGCTGATTCTCGTGTACACAAATTTGCATATTTTATTAATGCTATCTATTTAAGTTTACACGTCTGGCTCACCCTGTATTCAGCAGATTCTCGTGTACACAAACTTGCATATTTTATTAATGCTATCTATTTAAGTTTACACTTCTGGCTCACTCTGTATTCAGCTGATTCTTGTGTACACAAACTTGCATATTTTATTAATGCTATCTATTTAAGTTACACTTCTGGCTCACCCTGTATTCAGCAGATACTCGTGTACACAAACTTGCATATTTTATTAATGCTATCTGTATTTTTTATAAATTATTCAACGGGACGTGAAAAAGGTACATACTGCTTTTGCTTTTAAAACTTTATTAATAAATAATTGATTCTCACTGAAGGAGAATATTGGAGGAGAAGCGGGGAGGGAGAGAAGAACAGCATATGAAAAATAATTAAATTTAATTGAGAAGGATCGGATTATTAATGCCAAAAATAGAAAACACAACGGGGATTAGAATGGGGTTAGCAAATGAAATTTTTCAAAAGCAGGATATTTTCGCATGAAAAAGCAGGACATGTCTATTTATGAGGAAAAATTAGTTATTCAGGAATTTGACATACATGCAATACAGTGCTTTGTAACTTGTAGTCATAATCTTACCACTACAGGCCATAGCCATACTTTTCAGAGCTCTGGACTTTTGTCAGGAGGATTTTTACCTGAGGGTCTTCTGAGAGATGGATTGTGTATAAGGTATATGGATTGTGTATACTGTATATGGATTGTGTATACTGTAGACAGGGTGTCCCAAAAGTCCGAGACCGCCTGAATATTTTTTGAACAGCTTTATGTGGAGTTTTGAAATTTTGCATGGTTATATGTCCCAAATTAAACCACCTGATGGTATGATCAATTTTTCAGGGGCGGGTCCCATGTGGCTCCCATGGGGTCCAGATTTTGTTTTTAAATACGAACCCCCATCTTGTTATACATTTTCAGAAAGACAATGGAATTAAAAGTACTTTGCAAAAAAATTTGCAAAGTACTTTTAATTCCAGTGTTTGGTTTTAAAATGGCGGCCATTTGAAATTTCCAAGATATGACTTCCAAGACTGTCTAAAACTAGATGAATTATTTCTAAAAGTAGACGAAGTGTCTAAAACTAGCGAATTATGTCTAAAAAGCAGGTTCCTCAACATTGGTGTCCTATGCAATCATTCAATATCCCATTGCAAAAAATTCGCCTAGTTTTAGACACTCTTAGAAGTCATATCTTAGAAATTTCAAATGGCCGTCATTTTGAAACCAAACACGCTAGACGTGTAAATTTTTTTGCAAACTACTTCTAATTCTATTGTCTTTCTGAAATTGTATCACAAGATGGGGGTTCGTATTTAAAAAACAAAAGTTGGGCCCCCGGGGTCCACATGGGACCCGCCCCTGAAAAATTGATTATACCATCAGGTGGTTTAATTTGGGGTATAATACCATGCAAAATTTCAAAACTCCACAAAAAGCTGTTCAAAAGATATTCAGGCGGTCTCGGACTTTTGGGACACCCTGTATAGATTGTGTATATTGTGTATCCGAGAGCAAGACCAAATAAGTCATGGAAGCTGGGTATTTAATTGATATATGCTTTCCGATTTGAGGAAAATTTCACTTTGCTACCCTATGGACCTAGAGGTTCTTGGAAGAAAGGAGTCCTTTATAGGAGGACCGTTCCGTAACCTATATGAAACAGATGAGTGATCCTAATCTGGACTGATCATCTTCAAACTGTTCCAAACAAAGCAGACATCATAATGAACTAGACCTTGGGTTTTGTCATTCAAGATGCAAAAACGTTATTTGTTACATTAATCTGTCATAAAACAAAACCGCCATGCTCTGTTACCATGAGCATCGCCAACTGCACGCTCAGACATTCATTGAGAACAAACAACTGGCGCATTCGTTTTATTCTAACCTACAGATTTAGAAATCAATTAAATCGTGCTCCCCCTAAATTTTGTAACATTTCGGCACATTGAAATTGTTTTTTTACTTACTGTCAAAATAAACAATCACTCGTTAGAAACATATATTTGATTCTTTATTTTCAATAATGAACCTTTGGAATCGTCACTTGTGCATGTGTGAAATTTTAAATAAGTATTTTTTTGAAAAAAATTGTAGAATGGTTTAGCCTTAATAATCTTAACTATTATTAATTAATTATTAATTAAGAAGTATTAATTTTATATGAATCCTTAAGGTAGTGTGCCTTTTTAACAACTCTAACTTATTAAGTAGACACACCGCCCAAGTTGTGAAAGTGCGAAAAGTTGCGAAAAAAGAGCGTAGGGGGGAGGTTTGAGAGATTTGTGCGACTTTTAAAACTAGTGAAATTAATGTAAAAGAGAAAAGTTTAAAAAGGGAGAAAAAAGATATACTCGTACAATTGAGGTGCGTTTTGATTGTTTTGATTTCAGTGCTTTTGATGACTAATGACTTGGCGGGAACTTTTAACCGCGAATTGGTTTTTTGGGGGGATCGATATTTTCTTGCAATACATCGGGTTTTGAAATTTTTGGGTAAAAATTATTTAAAAAAAGTGCACTATGTTAAGTACTGATAAAATATGCTATGAAAAGAAAAAAAAAAGTTCCTCAATATTATCTCGAAAACACAAAATATTGATATTATCATAAACATAAAATATCGATATTATCATAAACATAAAATATCGATATTATCATAAACAGAAAATATCGATATTATCGTAAACATAAAATATCGATACCTATGATCATAAACATAAATATCGATATTATCGAAAACACAAAATATTGATATTATCATAAACATAAAATATCGATATTATAATAAACATAAAATATCGATATTATCATAAACACAAAATATCGATAGGCCAACCCTAATGGATTCGCTAAGAGAGCTCATTTGCACTAATAACGTCACGGATGTGGTTTACGTTAACATTGTTAGACACACGTTTCTTATTTACATATATTTTTACAATAGAGATAGCAATTCATACGTTTTATCATTTTAGTAAATAAACAGAAGAGCATTGTGTGTTGTGGGAGCAACTCTCTCATGCGAGTGTTGTACACAAGCAGAAATAAATTACAGCTCAGAAACAACTCAAAACACATTCTTGGCGTTTATAGCTGAATTTAATCAATCATAACATGTGCTGCATGATTTCTACATTTAATTCGTTTTCTTTGTTATGTTTTGGATAATAAAACATCATGACGGCACTGAGAAGAAGAGGGGCAGTTTGCAATTGAATTAGGTGTAGTAAATCAGTGTTTAGGTGATTCATCAAGACGATCTGGATGAGATGAAGAGGCAGTTGTAATTTAATTAGGTGTAGTAAATCAGTGTTTAGGTCATTCATCAGGACGATCTGGATGAGATGAAGAGACAGTTGCAATTGAATTAGGTGTAGTAAATCAGTGTTCAGGTCATTCATCAGGAAGATCTGGAATTCATATAGAGGTGAGCCTGAAAGACGCTTTCACAGGACTAGAGAACATATCATTTCCAACAGAAATTACATTATTCACAAAAAAACGTTGATAGATTCCATTCAAATCAATGAAAATGAAAAAAAAACATCTTACTAATGTTATTCTATTGTAAAGATTCCACGTTTTTTAGTAGCTATATGCTCATAGCTTCGCCAAATATGTTAATGATGAGACGATCTTGGTGTCGTTTAGCAGACTACGGATAGAGTATATGTTTTATCTAATCATGCAAAGGTTCCCAATCCCAAACTGGGGGGACGTGAAGGCAAGCCAAAGGGGGGCGCGAGACCAGTTGAATGATTATCATTTCGTTAAAATATATGACCATTTCGTTTGGTTAAAATATATTTTTTTACAAAGGTAATTTTATTGAACATCATGCTTAGAAAATTTGAATATGATAGCATTCAGCAACACATTAGCGTTTTGAATGAGATAGCTTTCCGCAACATCCATCCTTATTCATACCATACGGTACCAAAAAGTTTGGCAACCCCTGATGTAATGTATGTCCATTTCTGGGTTGATTTTTTTTCAGGCCAAATTTCAGTGAAAAACCGAAGAAATAATTAAGTTTTTGGGACAACCGATCAAAAACCGACGTCACACTAAAAGTTTCGATTTTTTTTTTTTTTTTTTTTTTTTTTTTTTTGTGGTGATAATATTTACATAAATTTTTTAATTGTTTCGCCGGTATAAATTATATTTGTCTATCGGAAGCCAAAGATAAGTTAATTATAAATGATTACGTGGGGTAAGGTCAAATTTTACAAAATGGCCGCCATCTTGTGTTGGAAATGACCTGTTCCACCTACCCTAGTTGTGGAGTGAACTCAGAACTTACCAACTATGAAACAGAGGCCTTGCACTGAGCCTCGATGTGCTATGGATAAAGAATGAGAAAATACAACATTTAAATTTAACTCTCATCATTTTTTCATAGCTACTAACTCCATCTTCATTATTTTTTCATAACTAACTTCATCCGTGTTATACTGATGCGGTAATAATTTTATGTTACACTGATGCGGTGATAATTTTTTGTTACAGGTGCTTGCACATCTTAAAATTTAACTCTCATCAGTTTTTCACAACGCGCCTAAAGAAGTATAACTTCAAAAACCTCACAGTGGCTCAGCTTGTTGAGTCGGTGGAATCGTAACCAGGAGGCTATTGGTTCGAATCTATTCCAATAGGTGGAGACCTGGAACTAGGATTATCGGATGAAAATTTTCAAAATCAGGAAGTGTCAAATTATTTGATATGAAAAAAGTAGTTTTTCAGAAGTTTTACATATTATGTGCAATACAGTGCTTTGTAAATTGTTGTCATAAACTTACTCGTACAACTACTGCCCATACTTTTCAGAGCTCTGAACTCTGAAAATCACCTTAACCCACACTACCTTCATCTCTGCACACGTTATTTTTATACAGCTGATTTGAAATTTTAATACAAGTATTTTTGTGTGACTTAGAGAAATACTGTAACTTTAAGGATTAAAATTGGCTCCTAAAAAAGAAAGACATTTTCTATTATTTACAAAGGCAGGCAGGACAACCATGTAATAAGCATGCCAAAGTCGGACGTCTGGTAACCCTTCCTGCAACCAGTTTGATAATAATAATTACTATGTGTAACGTATACATCCACCAGAAATATCCGGATTTCTAGATTTTATGTGGTAGGTACGAATTAGAAAAATAATTTTATTTAAAAAGACCCTAAATACGAGTATACAAGCAGGAAAATTAATAAATTCAAGCGAAGTAAAAATAAAATGTGCTTGATTTGATTTTTCAAATTGAATTGAGCTACAAAGAGAGTTGAAACTGTTCAAAATATTAACATTTTCGTTCAAATATTATTATTTAAAGCTTCAAATTGAGTTTTCTTTTTCTTTTCATATTTACAGGATGAATTCGCAAATTTGATTAATTACTGTATTTAACTGGATGTTGTCAAATTCAGTTGAAACAAAATACTCATGAGGGATATTTATTAACTGAGTTTTTAAAGTTATGACACTTTTGAAAAGAATCTGGTGTGAACATCACACAAACTCAAGCTTTGGTTTTAAGTTTTCTAGTGACCTTAAAATGTATTTTGTCATTGAAAATTCGACATGTCCTAGAGCACTAGTACCAAATCACAAGAAGTTCAAATTTTTATGACACATATAACAATTTTTTTAAAAAAGGAGGAAGATTTACAGAGGAAATGCTTAATTAACACGCGGAATTAAATTTTGATTTTGATTGAAAAAAGAATTGCTTCAGAAAGTCTCACCAGGGACACCCAATATTATTTAGTGTTAATGGTCTATCCAAGAAAATAAAATAGACATCAGAGGAAACAGGGGAATAAGTTTTCTTGGGACAAATTCTACCAACTCTCGTGGCAGTTGAAAGTTTTAATGAACGGTTCTCAGAGTATGATTGTTTGTTCTCCTCAGGTAAGTCTTTCTACATCTTTTAAGTTACAATTCCTTCCAATAGCTCTCAGAGAACATTTGAAACATCTTGTATTTTAATTTTATTATTTAATAAAATGTATTATTATTACTATCTAACAAAGGAATTATTTAATTCTTTAAAGTTAGTAGACGTTCACTTATCCTTGAGATCTAAGGCGAGAGTTGGAGTCAATTTGGGACCCTCGAATTCTATATTTATAGAGACGAGTTAACAAAATTATTTACGAATATCTCTTGCTTTAGAAGTATCCCAACCCCTTAGGATTACAGCTGCCGGGGCGGTTACAAAAGCATACTGAAGAGTGGTATTGATGATCATGCTGATGATAAAAAATAGGAAACTGTGCTATTTTAATCAATTTAATCCAAATTATGGCAATAAAGTTTTGCTATGGAGATATGATACAGACTGAGGTACAAAATTCATCCCCATTTTCCTATTCTGTAAACTAATTTAATTTATTTCACATTTCAATATATTCAAGCACCTACCCTGAGGGCAAAAGTTTTTTGCATATTGTATTATATTTATAGCGGCGCACATATTATACGTACACACGCTTTGTCGTCGAACAAAAGCATCTCGTGCCGTATGTGCTCTTCGCCAGTTCGCGTTAAAATTGAAATTTTAATTAATATTTGATTAGACCTCTCAATATTTTTTACCTTTTTTATAGCAAAAAAATTGGTTTAATAAAGCATTTCTTTTATACAGAATGACCTGGCGAATGCAATCGGTAAATTTTGAAGTCCAGTTTTTTTTAAGGTAAGCTTAATACAGCAAAGGAACAGGACAACTTGTTTTTGACGTCATATTACATGACACTACCCTCATGATGGTTACCTATACACTATACATTGTACACATAAAGCATTATGTGAAAGTTCTTACATGGCCAGGTTTTTTCGATAAGTATCGGAAAATGAAAAGAAAAAAAAAACTCTGCCAATGTGACACCTGGGTTTATTCTTTTTCTGGCAAAAAATAATATTTTTTTGGAGGGGGGTACCCCCCCAAAAAAAATTGAGAGGGGGTTATGGTGATGATTCCAAATCTGGGGCGTAATTAGACCCTAAATTTGACATACCTGCCAAATTTGAAGTATTTGGCAGGTATGTCAAATTTAGGGTCAAAATCTGGCTCTTACCATTCTCTTTTTAGACAGGATTAATGAAAACCGTTTTAAAGCGGTAAAAACCGCCAGCGGTATATTTGATTGAACCCATCATTATTGAAAATAATAAACCAAAACTTTTCTCAAGTTATCGATGAAACGGTACCATTAACTTGGCTGGCTACAAAAACATTTATGGAATTTGAATCAAAAAATGAAATGAACGCGATTTGAACCCAAATGAAGAAAAACTAGAAAAGATATTCTTGACAAAAGTCAGAAGCTCTGAAAAGTATGGCTATGGCCAGTAGAGGTAAGATTATGACTACAAGTTACAAAGCACTGTATTGCATGTATGTCAAATGTCTGAATAACAATTTTTTTACCATAAACAGAGAGGTTCTTTTTATTAATTATCCTGCTTTTTCAAACGAAAAGTCCCGTTTTTGAAAAAAAAAAATTTATAATAACCTTAACAAGGACTAAGCCTTTTCGTTGGTTCTTGCAATATGAAATATGTCCAAACCTTTACCAATATCTCCGATATATACAGCGGTAAAGACTAATAGTGTTCTTTGTGGAAATACGTGGTCTCCCCAGTAATATGGTGTTTCAATCAGCCTCATAAATATTGATCGTATACGTTCAATATTTATGAGGTTGATTAAAAAACAATATACGTGAAATTTATAGAAACCAAATTTATTTTATCCTACAACAAACTTATCAACCTTTACTGTGAAGTTGACGTTCGTAATACGTGAAATTTATAAAAACCAAATTTATTTTATCCTGGAACAAACTTATCAACCTTTAGTGTGAAGTTGACGTTGGTAATACGTGAAATTTATAAAAACCAAATTTATTTTATCCTGGAACAAACTTATCAACCTTTAGTGTGAAGTTGACGTTCGTAACACACCCACAGGAGAGAATCCTGAACTTGTCTCCCCATGTCGCACCTCTCCCTTTTTCGTCTCTATGAAAAAGTAATATTTGCAGCTTATTTTTACTTTTTTTATAATAAAAATTATTGACACGTGAAAGCTTCGGATAGATTTAGAGAAAAAAGTAGAAGCGTGTTGCAGATTGAAAGCCTTAACGGATATTTAAGAGGAAATAGAAAATAACATGCATGATGTACAAAAACATCTGTGGATGGATTGCAGAAAATTTCAGTCACTCGTGTCTCGTGTCATAGACTTCATTTCCCAATGAGTTTCTTCACTCCAAATCCCTATTCACACAATGCTTCCATGGGTGTTCCGCGTCCTGTTTACAATCACTAATATTTTCTGCACTGTATCTTCACTAATATTTTCCTATATAATTCTCGCCTCTTCTTTTTTGACAAGGCAAAAAGAATTTTGACCTCCCTTAATTCGTGGTTCATTTCTAACAAACTTTGTTTAAACGCCACGAAAACATCCTATCTATATTTCAATAGCTGTTCAATAACAGCTATTGAATCAGTGAAATTTCTAGGCCTCCACCTCAGCAACAATTTAAAATGGAAATCCCACATTGAAAATTTGAAACCACGATTAGGATCGTCTATATTTGCCATAAAATCCATCAGAAGCCATCTTGGAGAAAATTCAGCTCGTATCACATACTTTTCATATTTTCATTCAATCATGAGCTATGGCATTGCTTTTTGGGGGCCTTCTCATCAATCTCAGGAAATATTTATCCTCCAAAAAAGAGCTCTTCGCGCTGTCTATGGCCTTGAGGACATAGCTCATTGCAGGGAATATTTTATTGAAAAAAGAATATTAACATTATATGGTCAGATAATATTAGACATGTGCCTCTTAATTCATAAAAATAAACATTTCTTACCAACAATGGCACACTCATACAACACGAGAAACGCTAAAGATTTAATACATTCAAGATTAACAATTTTTGGGGAATCGTTTTTGGATAAGGGAATTAAAATCTATAACAAAATGAACAATGTAATCAAAAATATGAATTACAAAGATTTTAAATTATATTTAAAGAATCATCTATTAGATATTGCTCCCTATAGTTTAGAGGAATATAATAATAACTAAAACTTTTTTTCAGCACCTACTAATATCAAATTCAAATCTCTTTACAGGTCCTGTTCGTTTCGTTTTTTCCTTTTTTTATTATTACTTTTTTTTTTTTTTTTTTTTTTCTTTTTTTGTTTAATTCATTATTATTACCTAACTTATTTTAAGTTATCCATTTTAACTCATTATTATAACATTTACCATTGGTTTTGGAGGTAGGGTGATTGTTGCCTGGATGAGTATTCCCAGAGTACAATAATAACTTTTTTTTTTTTTTTTTTCTTTTTTTCAGGAACCTACTAATGATTTATTTCTTTTACAGATTTTGCCCCCTGGTCCCTTAAGAATATCCCTTATTGTAATGTGTCAGAGGTTAAAGAAACCTCTGAAACACAATAAATAATAATAATAATAAAATAATAATAATAATAACACAACTCCCGCGGATACCTATTCAAAATTCCCATATTGAAGCAGTCCCATCAGTAAAATTTTTAGGCCTTCATCTTAGTAATAATCTGAAATGGAAAAACCACTTAGAAAATTTGAAACCTCGATTAGGATCTTCTATATTTGCAATTAAATCAATCAGAAGTCATCTCGGAGAACTTTCAGTTCGCTCCACCTACTTTTCATATTTTCACTCAATCAGGAATTACGGTATTGCTTTCTGGAGACCTTCTCATCAAACTCAGGAAATATTCATTCTTCAAAAAAGAGCTCTTCGCGCTGTCTATGGCCTTGAGGACATAGCTCATTGCAAAGAGTATTTCATTGAAAAAAGAATATTAACATTATATGGCCAGGTAATATTAGATATGTGCCTCCTCATTCATAAAAACAAACATCTTTTACCTACAATGGCACATTCTTACAACACGAGGAATGCAAAAGATTTAATACACGATTTTTGGGGAATCCATTTTGGATAAAGGTATTAAAAAATCTATAACAAAATAAATAATGCTAATAAAAACATGAACTACAAAGATTTTAAGTTGTACTTAAAAAATCGTCTGTTATTAGAAATTGCCCCCTATAGCCATTTTAATTTTGCAGTTTATTCAAATTTTGTTAATCTATTTTTCTGATTTGATTAACTTTTATATATACATATATTTTTGTTTGAATATTAAGGATGGCGGGTATTTTGGTTCCCAATTTTGTAATGTGTCAGCGGATTTCTAACCCCCTAAAACACACTAAATAATAATAATAATCTTTTCTCTTGGATCTTCTGGACTCAAGTGAACCTTTTATTTTATTCCCATCATTTCACCACAACATCCTCATTTCCACCACTTCCAATAATCTTCTCGTGCGTCTTCTTAACTGCCCACGATTGAACGCCGAATATCATGGCTGCTCTCTGCACTAATTTGTATACTTTTTCTTTCATTTTCAAACTTATCTTAAAAACTCATGTCATTTTCTTCAAATTTGATCGTGCTGCAGTCACTCTACATTCAGTTTAACTCTCGAGCGCTCTTTCTTTGTCGACAATTGATCCTAAATACTTGAATTTGTCCACAACATTCCTCTGCTTCATCCATTCCAAAGCACAAGTGCATAGTTTTAGTTCTATTGATTTTAAGGCTTTTTTTCTCCAATATACATTTTTCCGTCCTCAAGTTCAATTTCCTCTGTACGTCTTTCACAAAACACAATATTGCCAAACTATTTTTTACAAAATGCAATAATCGAATAAGTCAGATATTATAGTTTTAACATGACGAAGACTTCTTTTGTTTGGCGCTACGATAACTCTCGAAGGCCTTATTTTGAACAACAAGAATATCTACAAACTAGTAAAAGTAGGCTGGTTTGGAGGGTAGGTACAATTAGTTTATTTGTAAGATACTTTTTTTAATCATTTCAACCTCAACATCAAACACTTAGAATCAAAATCTACCAATAATCATAAGATACAAGATTATAAATCTATACATATTTTACCATAATATTTACAATTAAACAATCATGCACAATAAAAAGGAAGAAAATATAAATGTGAACATCACACGACTCTGATGTGAATATCACACGACTTTTCTTATCAATAAATAAAGTAGAAGGTATAGTAATGGGCTGAAATTTTCGATGTCGAATGCAAAAGCACACTTTGTAGTGAAAAACACCAAAAACAACATGCAGCACACAGAGTAAAACAAATTCTTTGAAATTAGTATAGCCACGCCGCTCAAAAATTTTGCCCCGCTCTTTTCCTTATTATCCGTCAAAAATGAATAAATTGAGACGTAAAAAATAAATTTTAAAAAAAATAATCTTCAAGACGTAGGTCTATAGTTATTAAGCCTGTCTGAGGTAATGCTCCGACTGGAGGGAGGGGGGGGGGGGGAGCCCCTTTTTACAAAAAAACTTTTGAAAACGAAAAACAAAATTAGGATTGCTTTTTTGACCTTTCATATATATATATATATTTTTTTTTTTTTTTAAAAAAAAGCTTTCATTTGCTTGTTGTAGGCTTTTATTTGTACATAGAATTAATTACATTTTTTCCATTTCTATTTATTATGTTGGTACCTCTCTACCTGTACATTCATTTTCATAATGGCAGTCGGGAATAAAAAGAGTATTAGTAAGATTTAGGGAACTGGGCAAATACAGGGTGGGTCATTCAACGGAAATGGATGGATTTAAAAAATCTTGAAATCGAATCAGACGTTGTCTTTTTTTGCCGCTTATTAGCTGTTTTCATGAATCTCGCAAAAAAAGAAATAAAAACTAAGAGCTTGAGATTGAAATTTGGTGCCTATTCAGATCAATCTTATGTAGCACTTTTTGGTTGAAGTCCAATATACTGTTGTTAGTTTTTAGAGAAGCTGCCCAGAAAATTGAAATTTGGTATGTATGTGTTGATGATTATGTACAGTATGTCCTAAAAAAGCTGGTGTGAACATCACACGACAAGCCTTACCTATAAAAGAATAAGAGAGTATTGTAAAAGGGCTGAAATTTCCGATGTTGAGATTCTACTATGAGTCCGAGTGTGTATTTGTAAAATTAAACAGACATCACCACAAATCCTACCGTTTATGAGACAAATTGGTCACAAAAAGACATCACCACAAATCCTACCGTTCATGAGACAAATTACTCACAAACAGACATCACCACAAATCCTACCGTTCATGAGACAAATTACTCACAAACAGACATCACCACAAATCCTACCGTTCATGAGACAAATTACTCACAAA
>CM022879.1:28777866-28799004 GCA_012654025.1 Pachypsylla venusta | reverse complement strand
ACCAAAACCGATCGAGTTTAACCGACGAACACACCGAGCAATGCCTGAGCCTAACATTATCGTCCTACTCACCAAAACCGATCGAGTTTAACCGACGAACACAACGAGCAATGCCTGAGCCTAACATTATCGTCTTACTCACCAAAACCGATCGAGTTTAACCGACGAACACACGGAGCAATGCGTGAGCATAACATTATCGTACTACTCACCAAAACCGATCGAGTTTAACCGACGAACACACCGAGAAATGCCTGAGCCTAACATTATCGTCCGACTCACCAAAACCGATCGAGTTTAACCGACGAACACAACGAGCAATGTCTGAGCCTAACATTATCGTCCTACTCACCAAAACCGATCGAGTTTAACCGACGAACACACCGAGCAATGCCTGAGCCGAGCATTAGCGTCCTACTCACTAAAACCGATCGAGTTTAACCGACGAACACACCGAGCAATGCCTGAGCCTAACATTATCGTCCTACTCAACAAAACCGATCGAGTTTAACCGACGAACACACCGAGCAATGCCTGAGCCTAACATTATCGTCCTAATCACCAAAACCGATCGAGTTTAACCGACGAACACACCGAGCAATGCCTGAGCCTAACATTATCGTCCTACTCACCAAAACCGATCGAGTTTAACCGAGGAGCAATGCCTGAGCCGGGCATTATCGTCCTACTCACCAAAACCGATCGAGTTTAAACGACGAACACACCGAGCAATGCCTGAGCCTAACATTATCGTCCTACTCACCAAAACCGATCGAGTTTAACCGACGAACACACCGAGCAATGCCTAAGCCTGACATTATCGTCCTACTCACCAAAACCGATCGAGTTTATCCGACGAACACACCGAGCAATGCCTGAGCCGGGCATTATCGTCCTACTCACCAAAACCGATCGAGTTTAACCGAGGAGCAATGCCTGAGCCGGGCATTATCGTCCTACTCACCAAAACCGATCAAGTTTAACCGACGAACACACAGAGCAATGCCTGAACCTAACATTATCGTCCTACTCACCAAATTTCAACAAACATGTAAATGAGATGCAAAGTTAAACCTCTCATTAGATAACTATTATTTGTTGATAGTTATTTTACCAAACCTCTCATTAGATAACTATTATTTGTTGATAGTTATTTTAACAAACCTCTTATTAGATAACAATTATTTGTTGATAGTTATTTTACCAAACCTCTCATTAGATAACTATTATTTGTTGATAGTTATTTTAACAAACCTCTCATTAGATAACTATTATTTGTTGATAGTTATTTTACCCGTGTTATTTTCTCATGACATTTTCTTTGAAATACCTATTCCTCCTTTATTTTGAATCTTTTTAAGAACTCTTCAACAAATAGAGATAATTAGAAGCTTATTAGCTTTGGGAAAATTATCTTTGTATGTACCTATATGAATAAATAATAAATAAATAAATTTAAAATTCTAAAAAAAAAAAATTTTCATTCTCATTGTGANCGCGCCGATTATCTAAGACTTTATAGTAGAACTTCTTCTCTAAAAGTTGGGCACCCCTGCTCTAAGACAAATAGTAGATACATAATCAACAATTTGTAGACCATCTCGTCGCGTCGCCATTCAAACAATTACAATAAAATATATTGTTAATATACGCTTCGGTGCATTGAACTTTTATCTAAATGCTTGATAACTTTCCCTAATTGCTTTTCCGAGTATGTAGAAAGAAAATTGCTATCTCGAAAAGTTTTTATAATAATAAATTTATTGCTTGAAATATTTTTCTTGATCTATGTACGTAATGGCATCATTATAGAGATATTATCCTGAAATATATCCACCCAATGAATAAATAAACTAGAATCAGAATAGATAAAAGATATATTATGACTTTTGATGACAATATAAAAATAGGGCAATTGAAATGATTGGGAGTCATTACTATACAAATACAGGGTCGGCTCTACCATATAGGCGAACTAGGTAACCGCCTTGGGCGGCAAAATCAAAATGGAATTTTATTTTCAGCGGGATCTATACATATATAGACGTGCATTTTTGTGTATATGATTGATAATTGTACGAGTATATTTCCTTGTGTTATTATGTCACAATATTTGTGGTCATCATAGCATTACAAGGTATTTTTCAACATTCACTCCAGTATCACTAAGCCTAATCTACACTTTTAACAAGTTCCTTATAATGCTACCACTTGTCGCTATTACCATAGCTACTCAATTGTCCTCAGGAGGCTGAGTTACCCCCAAACACAATAAGACCAAGTAGAAAAATCGAAAAAACCTTTTTCAAATTTTCGACCCGGAACCTCCGCTATGATTGATAATTCATAACAAGAATTATCAATAATAAAAACCAATAGTAAAACCAGGGGTATGACACTCCGGCTAAATCTGTCGTTGCTGAAAGGCTACAACCCACGCATATACACTTGAAAAATTCTAATTAAAATTGTGTGGATTTAACAAAAAGATTTAGTGTTCATTATTTCTGTTGGTTGTAAATAGGTATATAAATATATATGACGACTTTTTTTTTTTTTAATTTGTCTTAACGTTTCTTTAAATGTTCCACATTGGCCAAATTTTATGAGTCCACAATGTTCTGCCTTGGCCAATTTTTTATGATTCATTAATGTTCTACATTGGACAATTTTTTTTGAGTCGATAATTTTCTACATATTTTTTTTTAAATTTAATTTGGCTTAACGTCTCTCTACCTTCTATTGGTCAGTCAACACGGGGGTTTTAATCTCCATTCGCTGATGGAAACTTGCAGACCAGCTACCCATATTGACCTCACCCAGACTGGGTTGGGCCGGAAAAAAGCCAGCATCACGAGGGCGCGAAACCACGCGGACACCTACATGGCTGGACGTTGCTTAACTTCAGTGATCTAACGGGAACTGGTGTATTCAACGTGCCATAGACGCTGGACGTTGCTTAATTTCAGTGATCTAACGGGAACTGGTGTATTCAACGTGCCATATGACTCTGAATTGTTCAATATTAACCAGAGGAAAATTCATGGCCAGATTTTGATTGAAATTTGTGCAAAAATCATGAATTTCACTACTAGTAATATGAATATGTGCATTTTTACTATTTATATTAATTAACGAACAAATTAAATATTATATTCAGGGGGCGGCAAATACTCTTGAGCCTGCCCTGTACAAATGGCTTAACATAAATTATAAATGTATTAGGAGTGAAAAAATTGTGGCTTCACAAGCTATTGGTTCTACGTATCATTGTCCAAGGGGTTCGTTCGGACGACAAATTCATCTCCCTATATGTTTTAATTTTAGTCGAGGAAAATTAGTCCAAAAAAACTCGATTTAGAAACATTAAATCATGTATTCCAATTTTTGGTTTATTATTTTCAATAGTGACCTTTGGAATCGTCACGAAAAAAAAAAATAAAAAAAAATACCCCCTCAATTTTTTTTTATAAATGTGTAGGTTACCCCCCAAAGGTCCCATTTTTAATTCTCGAAAACAGCATCCCTTATGTGAAAAATTCTTCCATTATAAATTGGAGACAACTAAGTTTCCTTCATAATGGATTTCACTAATTTTTTTCTATCTTTTTTTTTTGCTAGATATCCACCGTCCGATATCGGCCATTTTTGAGAGAAAAAAAGGTCACATCCCACTTTTTTCGCCAAACTTTTTCTTTCTCACACATTCATTTGTCAGTATGACTGTCAACTGTCAGATATAAAATTATAGAAAACTAGCTGATTTCCCGTGCTTCGCTACGGTTACAAAATTCAACAACTCAATTTTAGATTTTTGGTGGAACCGACCCCCATAGTGAACATGGTTCCTATTTATAAAATTCAATATTTTACTCAAAGATATTACTTTTTGCACTACGGAACACCTTCGTATAAAATTTCAGCTTTCTCTCTTATCCAGAGATACTTCTTAATTATGGGTTTTTGGTGGAACCGACCCCAGATGTCAGTCAGTATACCAACTGGGCTTTGCGTTTTATAAGTATAGATAGATTTAATTATCAAATATATGCATAGGTCCTTATCATATTATCTTCAACTAGCTGAAAGTTGGGGCAAATTTTCTTTTTGGTGTAAATTATTGGATCTTAAAATAAATCGGCTGATTTGCCTTTTTCCATAGTTCAATACGTTCTGTATAAGTTTATTTATTAATTTCCTTTTTAAAAATATGTATACCAATTTACTCAATATTATTTTTATTTGGTGGAATGTTCGGGCAAATTCTCGTTTTGGGGTAAATCCGGTAAATTATGGGATTTTAGAGGAAATCGTTTGATTTCCAACTTTTCATAGTTTATAATATATAATATAATTTCATTCAGAATATTTGAATATTAACTATATTATCTTCATTATAAGATTTCGGTTCTATTTACCGAATCAAAATATGGATCGTATTAAAGCAAGCTTAAAAAAAGTCAAAAATAATAAGGAACTGATGGCTGACGTGATCTTTAAGAAGAAAAATTAACTTATATGCCAGAACAGTTCACTTTAGTGAACATGAACTCCCACCCATCCCTATTCCGGGCGGCAATGCTATTGTCCACAGTACCATAATGTGCGCCGGAGGAGCAAAATTTCCTGGTGACTCATTCTCCTCCGCCCCGTAACTTGCCGAGTACGTCTGCCCTCGTGATCTGTCAGAAAGGAATGTACTTTCCTGTACTTTTTTTAACTTGAATTTAAGAGCGTCAAAACGGGTGTATATCATTTTGGCACCACAAACTATTGTCTAAAGGAACGGAAGAGGCGCAACAGGAGGTGACTTTCTGGTAACCCATCCTCCTCCGCCTATCACTCGCCTATGTCTTCTGCCCTCGTGAACTCTCAGGAAGCAATCGTTTATTATGTGCTTTTTTATCTTGAATAAAAGGGCACCAAAACGGGTGTAGTACATTTTGGCGTCATGTAGTGGAAGGGGCGTAGGAGGAGTGGAACTTCCAGGTAACTCATCCTTCTCCACCCGCGCCCGTCACTCGCCCAGTGTGTCTGGATTTGTGAACTGTCAGAAAGTATTTCAAATAGTGTTAGAACGACTTGTAAAACGTGTATTAAATAGGAGCCCCGTTTGTCCCGCAATAATTACTTCCATGGATGACATCAGCAATATATATTAATTAGAAATCATTTCTGTACAAATGGCTAAATGTAATTAGGCTCCAGGCATTAATTGTTTTGAATTTTAAGTGAATAAACGGGAGCGTTTTCTTTAAAAAGTGATAGTCTACTGAAGGCTTATTGGGACCATTGGCGGGGCCCCTGACAAAGACGCACCCACATGGGCACATTTTTTTATATATAAAAAAAGATGCTAGAGTTGTTCGGGGCTCTAGGGGTACCCCTGGGGGGGCGCTATCGATAAAAAGAAAAAATAGGTGTTGGGCTTTTTGCTAAGAGGAGACCTGTTCCAAGTTTCATCAAAATCGGACGAGCGGTTTGGCTCCCAGAGCTCTGCACACCATTCCGTACGTACGTGGAACACCGGAAATATCGGTTTTTTGGACCCCATGGATCCATATCTTTCCAACCTTCAAAAATCACCTGAAATAGTGAAAACATGGCCCAAAAACATTAGGAAATGACATATTTTAATTTTATTTTGTGTGTCGGGTTCCTGTCAGACGATTTTTTTTAGCCAAAATATGTGCAAATATTCTGCACGATTACAATACTTTATCTTCTATAGAAAGAGAAAGTACATCTTCAGATCAAATAGGTTGTCGAATTGTTGAAGGAAAAGATTTTTTATGACAACTTTATAAAATGGAATTAGTGCGACATGTAGAATATTTTATTCCATTTCCACTTTGGAGGAAAGACACGAATATTGTTCGTTAAATTGTCACACATCTTCGTGTATAAGTGACATTTTATAAATTTGAAATTGTTTCAAAACACAAGTCCTCTGATGTTTCAAAATGAAGTAGGAAAAGCTTTGTGTAAAGGTGGGTCCAGACTTGTGCAATGCAACGAGCGATGCAATGAATTCTGCTATCGGTACAAAAATTCTCGAATACATAAAAAACGTTCGCGTTCTTCATAAAGATTTGACGTAAATTTTTACGTGCAACGTGCAATGCAATTGCATTGCACGTTGCATTGCACAAGTCTGGACCCACCTTAAAGTGTCCTAAAACGAAAAACAAGATTATGTTGACGGGGTGATATGACCTCCAAATCAAATTGCGTTTTCTCAGAATGTTTCCTACCGCATTTGTCTGTATGTATATAAAAATGGTCTTCAACCTCTCCCCGATGAAGTTTTAAGCTCTGCCACAGTAAGGGTCTATGCTTTCAAAAGCCAACCGCACAAATTGATAATAACTTTATTGATAAACTCGAAGGTACAAAGTTTGAGCCAACGATTATACCACGTTGAATACACCAGTTCCCGTCAGATCGCTGAAGATAAACTACGTTGGGTGTGGTTAGTACCAGGATGAGTGACCGCTTGAGAACACCACGTATCGTTGGCCTTTTTTTTCCGGCCCAACCCAGGCTGAGTGAGATCAATGTGGGTAGCTGGTTTGTAAGTTTCCAGCGAATGGAGGGTAAAACCCTCGTCTTGAATGATCAATAGATGTTAAAGAGACGTTAAGCCAAATTAAAAAAAAAGGTACAAAGTTTCACAGAAAGTCGTCATCACAGTTCAAATGTTCGAATTCTATCGCTCTGGATGTATTAATTCATTCAATAGTGACATCATCGTGTACATTATTAACCATAGGTATTAGACAGAAGCTACTAAGTTAGTCTACGGCTAATTTTTTCAATTGTCATCTTACATCTGTTCTTGGAGGCTGATTATTGACATTAGCACCCGGAAGCATGACAGTCACTGCACTATTATTACGTCAGTAATACAAGAAAATGAGTTTAAACATATTACAGAGTTGCTTTCTGTGTTATTATACACCATCAGCTCAGGAAGACATCGGCCCGTGATGATATTACCCTCCAGTATATTCTTACAATCACAAGTATAATTTACTTTTCCTCATGGAAAGTCATTAAAGGTTTGGAAGTGATTACGCCTGTATACAAAATATAAGTGGAGTTCATGTGTTATGTATAAAAATAATTTTGGAAAATTTCAAAGCTATTTTAAAAGAGAATGAAAAAAATTGCAATATTGAAGATAAGGTAAATAAAATTATTCCAAGAAGGTAAAAGTGTAAAAAAAGAAAGCAAAAAGATTGTAAGAAAGCAAAGATAGCTCTCTGTTTGAAATGAAACCCACCGGAGGTGTAAAGATTGTAAGAAAGCAAAGATAGCTCTCTGTTTGAAATGAAACCCGCCCGAGGTGTAAAGATTGTAAGAAAGCAAAGATAGCTTTCTGTTTGAAATGAAACCCACCGGAGGTGTAAAGATTGTGAGAAAGCAAAGATAGCTCTCTGTTTGAAATGAAACCCACCGGAGGTGTAAAGATTGTAAGAAAGCAAAGATAGCTCTCTGTTTGAAATGAAACCCGCCCGCATTCTAGCTCTCTCTGCTATCTCATCACCCAACTCTATTCGAAGAAGACAGAGGTGTACAGATTGTAAGAAAGCAAAGATAGCTCTCTGTTTGAAATGAAACCCGCCCGCATTCTAGTTCTCTCTGCTATCTCATCACTCAACTCTATTCGAAGAAGATAGAGGTGTACAGATTGTAAGAAAGCAAAGATAGCTCTCTGTTTGAAATGAAACCAGCCCGCATTCTAGCTCTCTCTGCTATCTCATCACCCAACTTAAGCAAAGATAGCTCTCTGTTTGAAATGAAACTCGCCCGCATTCTAGCTCTCTGCTATCTCATCACACAACTCTAATTCATTGCCATCACACTGATTTTTGTAATGTGAAGGCTTCTGTCTTCACAAGGTAAAGAATGAGAAAGGAAAAGTTCCTGCACTCTATCAAACAATGCAATTTCTGCTCGAACGGACATCTAGTACATCTGACCTTCTTCTTGTTTTACTAGAAAAAGCTCGTATTTCTTAACAATATAATACATTGCCCTTGTTTTATTGAATGTTAGAAAAGTCAGAACTAAACGTTTTCGTTTTCATGAATTGTGTGTGTTCAAGTGGCTTAGGTATTATAATCTGAAATAACTTTCAAGGAGTTGAACAGTTGATTTCATTCAAGTGTATACTTACCAGACTTATGTACGTACAACATACATGTGAATGCATAATATGAATTCGGTCAAGTGGCAATTTAAATATATTAGAAAGGTTCCATTTAGTGGAAGAAAATTTTATTGGTTACCACTTGAAGTCTAATTTGTAAAATTTAAATCCTTTTGGTTTATTATTTTGAATAATGAACCTTTGGAATCATCAGGGGAAAAAAAAAAAAAATAGCCCCCTCAAAATTTGATATTAGTAGCAAAAATTGAATAAAAAAAATCCGTTTGTCGTAGACATGGAGGGGTAAATTGAAGAAATTAAAAAAAAAAAAAAAATAGTTGAAATGTTCAAAATGTTTTTTTTTACCCGTAAAAAATTGCACTGCTGCATTTTCTTTTTTACTTTAACATTTTGTTGTAATTCAAAATCGTGAAAAATGAATTAATTTTGTAAAGCAGCTGTGGGAGGTATTAGGGATGGGCTAGTCATCCACGAATCGAGTCATGAGTCGGTTCCCAACGACTCGACCCACTCACGTGTCGAATCATCTTTTTGAAATGAGTTGACTTAGGAGTAGCTTTTTTTTTTGTTGATTGATAAAGACAATACAGGGAGAAATATAACATAATTTGTATTTTATAACTATAGATGAGAGAACGTAATATATCTGGAGCTGGATACCGCATTAGGTCCATATAAGTTTTAACACCTTATTATAAAGCAGAAGCTTGATTTCGATGTTGCAGACTAATTTCGATGCAGCTTGATTTCGATGTTGCAGCAAATTCGATTTTTCCGGGTGTTTGTTGTTTACTGAAGGAAAATGTTCTTTTATTCTGGTGACGATTGATTGTGATGTCTTTTTAATGTATTCACCGAAGTTGGGGACGTTTATTTGGTAGATGCACCTTTTGTTTTTGGTTTTATTATGTCTTTCTGATCAAATAAGGTGATTTTGAAAATTGTCACTCGAGAAGAGTCGAGATCGGGAGTCGACTCATATTGGTGAGTAGAGTCTTGTCGACTCACCTACGTGATTCGAAAATTCCATCCCTAGTGAGAAGGAACCTATTGTTATGCATTTAGGTTACCTAAAGTATAAGTCCCTCTGTCGTTTCGGTGCAATCAACAGATTCTCGTCTGCCCTAACGAGTAAACCTCGATGAAAGCAACTATTGTACATGTAGTCCCTGTGTGGATTACTAATATCTGCGTTCTATGTCCTTTCCGATTTATGACTATTTTATTGTCAGAAAATGGGTAGGGATTGATTTTAAATAACTTAGACCGGGCGCTGGATGAATTTGAATGTACAAAATCCGAGGACCGCATTCTGGAAATGGATTTGAGTTCAGAATACCTTCCAGATTAACAATCTGGATATTGTCGGAAGCCATATTGGTCCAATTTTTTTATGCCCCCCCATCCACAGGGGGGCGTGGCGTTTATCTCGAAAATGGTTACTTGTAGGGTACAAAGTACTCCCGGTAAAATTGGAGCCATCTAAATTTCCTTCTATTCATTTTTTTCAACCCCTCATAAAAAAAATTGGACCAATATGGCTTCCGGCAACATCCGGATTGTTAATCTGGAAGGTATTCTGAACTCAAATCCATTGCCAGAATGCGTCCACCCAGCGCCTGCACTATCGGTCAAAATTAGAAAACTAACCCGAAAAATGTATGCTTCTCGTTCTTCCTACATTTTGAGCGCATGGTTTTGGGTTTCCTTTTTACGATTAATTTATTGATATGACAATCTTGCTATTTTGGCTAAACAATTTGTACAAGAAGCAGATAAATTTAGGATGATAGATTTATTTTTGATATCCTCGTATTAGATATTGTTGCTCAGGGCCGGATTAACCTTCCGCGGGGCCCGTAGCTCTTTCACAGAGCGGGGCCCCCTCCACCCCCCACCGGCTCCGTCGAAGTAGTCTAATTTTTGGAACCAGTACAAAAGATGATTATCTTTTGGCCTTTTGGGCTAGTACCTACAGCTGGTAGAGAAAAGTGAAATTAAATTCTGAGTACAACAACGTCGATAAAACCTGGTTACCGCTCATGCTAAATAAACCAAGTTGCTTATGTTGCAATACTCGTTTCTTTATTAAGTTCCTAGGTAGTAGGTACCTACTTGTACTTTCCTAAATTAGATTTTACTACATACTTTGGAGGGTTTAGGGCCCCGTCAGAATGACATGTTTTTTCAATTGTTAACCCAGAAATGTTGAAATATCAGGTGTAATTTGTCAAAGCGCGGGGCCCTCCACAGCGCCGGCCCGTAGCACGTTCCACAAATGCTACTATTGTTAATCCGGCCCTGTTGTTGCTTGATATCTACGAGGATCAGACATAAGAAGGCTAACGATAAAGTTGCTATAACAATTTGGAACGTGCATGTCAAATGGGCCCACAACACTACCGAAGTAACGGCAGTAGGCAAAAGCTAAAGAACTTAATGTAGAGACATTTTTATCAACTTGCCAGCGATGCTTCAATTCAATTAAGTAAGTAGAATTTTTAGGGTTATAAGTTACTAGCTGTTTTTCCGTGCTTCGCTATGGTTTCAAAATTCGACAACAATTTCGAGATTGCGAAATTAAATCTTTTCAATTTTAGATTTTTGGTGGAACCGACCTCCATAGTGAACACGTCTCCTATTTAGAAAATTCAATATTTTATTCAATATTTTACTTTTTGCACTGCGGAACACTTTCGTATAAAATTTCAGCTTTCTCGCTCATCCCGAAGTTGTACTTCTTAACTATGGGTTTTTGATGGAACTGACTATGGGTTTTTGGTGGAACCCCAGAGTGAGCACCACTCCTAGTTAGAAAATTCAATATTTTATTCAAGGATATGATTTTTTGTACTTCGGAACACCTTTGTATCAAATTTCAACTTTCTCGCTCATCCCGAAGTGGTACTTCTCAATTCAGATTTTTTTGGGGAGAAACCGGAAATTTTCAAATTTTATATTTTTTATGGGGTCCTTGTATACTATTTTGCTGGAGTCAATTCTTCGTAGTTTTCCGTTATTTCTTTTAGTTTGCCCAGAAAAAAATTGTAAAAAGACCCGCTAAATAGAGTCATTTTTGGCGGTACTTGCTCCCACTTCAACTTCAATTTTTTTCCTTTCTTATTACGCACCTACATACTAAAAGGGACCTTTGTGCCCAGTTTCAAGTCTCTACGTTTAACCATCGTGGAGCTACGTTGATTATCAGTCAGTCAGTATACCAACTGGCCTTTGCGTTTTATAAGTATAGATAAGAGGGGAGTGCAAAAAGAAAATTTCAACCATTATTTTTTTAAAAAAATATATTTTTAATACCTGTTGGTAAGACTGTGTAAAAGTTTCAAAGCTCCAGCTTATTTAATAGTGATGTAGAGTTGCTATGAAATAGTGGGTTCTGAGATTCGAATTTCGACTGTTAATGGGGAAAATCGGTGCGCAAATTCACGGTGAACTTGGTTGGTGTGTACGGAAAAAGTATTTTGTTGAACTGTTCCATTTTTGGAAGAAAAATTTCCCGAAGAGGAGCGTGGAGAACCTCCTCAACAGAAATAGGATTCTTCCATTCCACCTTACAAAAGGTCGTTCAGGCTATTGGTACTCGACCTCCGAATTACCTCAATGTGTGTGTTGAAATTTGATGCAGTGGGAAGGGTGTCCAATAAGGATTTCATTGTAGAGATTCTCATAACCTCTCCCACGAAGAACCACCTGGTTCGTCATTACACTTTTCCGGTATACTTACAGAACAGTTCATCGTGAATTTGAGCACCGATTTTCCTTGAGCAGTAAAAAGTTTTTTTCTTTCTTTAATTTGGCTTAACGTCTCTTTAACATCTATTGGTCATTCAAGACGGGGGTTTTACCCTCAATTCGCTGCAAACCAGCTACCCACATTGATCTCACCCAGCCTGGGTTGGGCCGGAAAAAAGAGCCAACGATACGTGGTGTTCCCAAGCGGTCACCCATCCAAGTACTGACCACGCCCGACGTTGCTTAACTTCAGTGATTTTTCCCAATAATAATACCTTTAATTTTTGCACACCCCTCGTATGCTGCCCACAATAGATCAAAATTTTGAAATAATGACCCTCCATGCTATTTGAATTTACAGTTTCAAACACAAATCCACGTACCTACATCTTTCTATACACGATAATACCATCTCATGATGATGATAATCCTTCATGAGGAGATTGTCTCTTCAATATTAGGAAATGAAAAGAACCTTAGAAAATCTGCCCGTTGGGTTCTTGATTCCGTGATATTATTTTCAAATCAAAAGTTCAAATATTTTTGGGGTAGGTAGCTGCATTGGAAAACAAAGAAAGTTGTATGGCTTAAGGTTTGATGTGTCTCAAATTACCTAGGCCTTTGGACATTTTAGATATAATAGGAATATAATACGACCGTAGATATAATAGGAATTTAATGATAAACCAGGAATTCAATGATAAACCAGGAATATAATAGGAATTCAATGATAAACTGTAGATATAATAGAAATTTAATGATAAACCATAGATATAATAGGAATTACATGGTAAACCGTGGATATAATGGGAATTTAATGATAAACTGTAGATATAATAGGAATTTAATGATAAACCGTAGATATAATAGGAATTTAATGATAAACCGTAGATATAATGGGAATTTAATGATAAACCGTAGATATAATAGGAATTTAATGATAAACCGTAGATATAATAGGAATTTAATGATAAACCGTAGATATAATAGGAATTTAATGATAAACCGTAGATATAATAGGAATTTAATGATAAACCGTAGATATAATAGGAATTTAATGATAAACCGTAGATATAATAGGAATTTAATGATAAACCGTAGATATAATAGGAATTTAATGATAAACCGTAGATATAATAGGAATTTAATGATAAACCGTAGATATAATAGGAATTTAATGATAAACCGTAGATATAATAGGAATTTAATGATAAACCGTAGATATAATAGGAATTTAATGATAAACCGTAGATATAATAGGAATTTAATGATAAACCGTAGATATAATAGGAATTTAATGATAAACCGTAGATATAATAGGAATTTAATGATAAACCGTAGATATAATAGGAATTTAATGATAAACCGTAGATATAATAGGAATTTAATGATAAACCGTAGATATAATAGGAATTTAATGATAAACCGTAGATATAATAGGAATTTAATGATAAACCGTAGATATAATAGGAATTTAATGATAAACCGTAGATATAATGGGAATTTAATGATAAATCGTAGATATAATGGGAATTTAATGATAAACCGTAGATATAATAGGAATATAATGAGAAACCATAGATATATTAGGAATTTAATGATAAACAGTAGATATAATAGTTGTATGGCTTAAGGTTTGATGTTTCTCAAATTAGCAAAGCTTTTATTGGACATTTTAAACTTGTCAATGAGATGATGTTTTAAAGTAAAGTAGGTAGTAGGTAGGTAAAATACCTAGTAGTAGGTAGTGTTTACGCCACTGCGCTAAACATGTAATGTTTCGTAAATTTCGGTTAAAGCATTTGATTGGCTCTTTCTTGCATCCGATCTTTTCTTTCCCCTATCTTTAAACTTTAAAATTCAGTTCCAAAATACCTACCGCCCGCTATACAGTCTGCTACCTATAATTTAATAATTAATTAAAATACATCTTCTTCTTCTTCTCTATCTCTCTCTCTATATCTATAAAATTCTCCTGTTATGTCATGGTGTTTGTCACCATACTCCTCCAAAACGACTTACCCGATTTTAATGAAATTTTGTATGTACATTCGGTAGGTCTGCGAATAGGTTTTTATCTATTTTTTATAATCCTAAACGGGAACGGCCATGCCTCTAAGTCGCTAAGCTAGAGGCCGTAGCAAAGCACGGGCTAGCAGCTATAATGTTATAAAGATTTATGCAAATAAAGAGAATGGCCAGTAGTGATCGTCAGATTGCTTAAGCCCAAAAAAACAACAACTATTAGCACTGGAACGGCCATGCCTCTAAGGCGCCAAACTAGATGCCGATGCCGTAGCGAAGCACGGGCAAACAGCTAGTCATATAAATAATTTCAAGTGCATCAAGATTCAAGAAGCTGGCCAGCCATCAAAGAAGCTACAACAAAAGCGGCAGGTAAATTATTCCTGTTTCTTGTTACCGCTTCCACAGGTAGTAGATAGGTAAAATAGTAAGTAGGTAGTAGGTAGGTAAAACAGTAAGTAGGTAGGAAAGAATTAGAACGGTCATTATTATATAAAAGAATGGAATAAATAAAGGAAACTAAGTGTAAAGAAATTAAAGCATCTTTAAAAAAAAAGCGAGTTTGGGGAAAGTTCCCGCCTCACACCCTCATGATTTTCTTTTTTTCTTTTTTAAAAAATGTTTTCTTAATTATTTCTGGATTATATAGATGCACCTTAGAAAGCTCATTTCACAATACAGGGATGTTTGCAATATGTTTTTCGTCTTTCCGTTTTGGGAGCTTTCCAAGTTACACAAAAATAAGTGATTATCTTAACACTGCATATATCGCGGGGTCCAATTTCGCTGCCACATTTTTTTTTTTTTATTGAAATACAGGCGCGCATACAAGTCGCCAGTTAAGGGGAGCGATTGAGGCTCTGAATTGTAATCGACATGGAAGCTACTTGGTCTTATAAGCATGACGTAACTCCCTATCACATATAACGGGTACCGCACCTAATTCCTTTATTTCCCAGCCTTGAGTGGGGGCATCGCCCCCCCCCCCCCCNATCCCCCCCCCCCTGTATCAGTCATTGTTAATATAAAGTCATTATTCCATAATGTGTAATTGATATTAAAAATTAAATTGATATAAATTGTAATTAATTTCTGTGACAAATCTTGTCCGTTGTGAAAAAAAAAGTTTTTCTAGGTGTGAATAAAAATGTTATCAAAAAAAATAAGATACCCAATTCCAGATTTGTGGTAATTGAATTTCACACTTGTTAAAATAATTTAATTGGAAACTTCAATATAATGTCTTTTTGTTTTGATTAAAGAAAGATTTTAAATAGTGAATCAATATGACCAGGTGTTCACGTTAGTGGTGTAGTCATTTACAGAAAAAATATCTTTATCAAATATAAAAAAAAGAAAGAAAAAAAATTTTGGGGCCTCTCCCCGGGGGGGGGGGGCGAGGGCCCCAAAATGTTCAAAATCGAAAAGCTCTTAACACCAGCCATCACATAACAAAATTTTACATTTCTGCAACAAACCGATAAAAAGATAAAAATAATTCTCAAAAAACAAAATATTGAGGGCTCTCCCTCCCAAGGGGGGTGATTGCCCCCACAATATTTAAAATCGAAAAGCCCCTAACACAGGCTATCACATATCAAAGTTTACAATTCTGCAACAAACCGCTAAAAAGATAAAAATCATTTTCAAAAAACACAATATTGGCCCCTCTGGGGACCCGTGGGGGGCCCAGGGCCCCCAAAAACTATACAGCAAATTTCCCTCATACCCTAAAAATTTATACCAAATTTCTTCAAAATCGGATGAAAATTGTGGCTTGTATCGCGTAACTCCTATTATATCTACGTTTAATCATTAAATTCCTAATATATCTACGGTTTATCATTAACTTTCTATTATATCTACGGTTTATCATTAAATTCCTATTATATCTACGGTTTATCATTAAATTTCTATTATATCTACGGTTTATCATTAAATCCTTATTATATCTACAGTTTATCATTAAATTCCTATTATATCTACGGTTTATCATTAAATTCCTATTATATCTACGGTTTATCATTAAATTTCTATTATATCTACGGTTTATCATTAAATTCCTATTATATCTACGGTTTATCATTAAATCCTTATTATATCTACGGTTTATCATTAAATCCTTATTATATCTACGGTTTATCATTAAATTTCTATTATATCTACGGTTTATCATTAAATTTCTATTACATCTACGGTTTCAATAGACGAAAATTAAAATTGAATAATATTAGAGTTCATTTGAATAAAATGGTCTTTTCTCAGACTCAGGAAAACAGCTTGAAAATATTCCGGTGTCATCCTGTATATGAATAGTCTTGTGAAGAGAAATTGCTCTAATGAGTCTGAGAACAGAAATAAGGAATCTTTATGATCGTTTGTTAAGAAAGGGGACTTTGTTCTTCCTACGCGATTCAAAAATAAGTTCATGCTTTTCGAAGTTGAGGAGGTTCAAAGTGAATGAACTAAAACCCTTAAGTTACGCTATGCAAAAACATAATTTCAAAAAACCGTAGATATAATGGGAATTTAATGATAAACCGTAGATATAATGGGAATTTAATGATAAACCGGAGACATAATGGGTATTAAATGATAAATCGTAGATATAATGGGAATTTAATGATAAACCGTAGATATAATGGGAATTTAATCATAAACTGTAGATATAGTAGGAATTTAATGATAAACCGTAGATATATTGGGAATTTAATGATAAACCGTAGATATAATGGGAATTTAAAAACCAGAGATATAATGTGAATTAAATGATAAATCGTAGATATAATGGGAATTTAATAATAAACTGTAGACATAATGGGAATTTAATGATAAACTGTAGATAACTGTAGGTAGAATTTAATGATAAACCGTAGATATATTGGGAATTAAATGACAAATCGTAGATATAATGGGAATTTAATGATAAACCGTAGAAATAATGGGAATTTAATGATAAACTGTAGATATAGTAGGAATTTAATGATAAACCGTAGATATAATAGAAATTTAATGATAAATCGTAGATATAATGGGAATTTAATGATAAACCGGAGATATAATGGGAATTTAATGATAAACTGTAGATATAATGGAAATTTAATGATAAACCGTAGATATACTAGGAATTTAATGATAAACCGTAGATAAAATAGGAATTTAATGATAAACTGTAGATGTAATGGGAATTTAATGATAAACTGTAGATATAATAGGAATTTATTGATAAACTGTAGATATAATAGGAATTTAATGATAAACCGTAGATATAATGGGAATTTAATGATATACCGTAGATATAATAGGAATTTAATGATAAACCGTAGATATAATGGGAATTTAATGATAAACCGTAAATATAATGGGAATTTAATGATAAACCGTAGATATAATGGGAATTTAATGATAAACCGTAGATATAATAGGAATTTAATGATAAACCGTAGATATAATAGGAATTTAATGATAAACCGTAGATATAATAGGAATTTAATGATAAACCGTGGACTTCAGACCGAGGTGGGGCGGTTGCGGAATCTTCTGCTCTTTGACATTTATCGGCCAACATTTTGGATTTTATTTTTTGCAAATATCTCGAGAACGGTTAATTTTATCGAAAAAAATTTTATGATTTAAATGAAAGAAAATTCGATTTCCGGCACGCTTAGTTCTATACAATTTTGTACTATCTCTGACAGCTTTGGAGATATAGAGTCTATTTTTTTTTCAAATTTAGGATCTCGAGAACGGTTGTCTTTAACGATTTTTTTTTTTTAACAACCATAATATTTGCTACGAACTTAGTACCATACAATTGTTTTCATATCTCTTTTTGTATACGGTCAGAGATACAAAAACTCAGCAAATGTGAAACATGGGTTTATTATTTTTCTGGCAATAAACATTTTTTTGCCCCCCCATCTCCAAAAAATTTGGGGCAAAAAAATTGAGGGGGATCTCGTGACAAAAAAAGCGGCAAAAATCGCCAAGGGAGTATTAGATTGCAGAAAAGTTTTGGGGGCACAATTAGAGCCCAGATGGGATCTATATACCAAATTTCATCCAAATCGGTCAACGGAAAGTTGCAAAAGTGCCCATCACGGCGTACGGCGGACAAACGGATTTTTCTTTTAATTCGATTTTTGCATTCTACGTACCTTGAAACGTATAATGCCTATCATATTTTGAGGGGAGGTATTTTTTTTTTGTGACGATTTTTTCCAAAGGTTCATTATTGAAAATAATAAACCAAAAAAATGTAGAACAATTGTATTGTAAGAAATTTAATTGTCACTTAAATAAGTCCTACAAAAATTTTCGATAAGATTAAACCTTCTCCAGATATTTGCAAGAAATCAATGAAAAACTAGAAATTCAAGATGGCAGCCTATTAAAGTCCAAGTGGGGGATCGTTCCGCAACTTTTCGACGCGGGACTTTTCTTAATATTTATATGGGAGCTCTAATCTAACATTTTCGTCAAAATTTATAACTTTATTGTTAAAACTTTTTAACCCATACTGAAATTCCTGGAGTATTCATCGAAAACGGCGAAAGAATGTTTACGAAAATAATTTTGTGATAAAAGTAAAAATGCGGTAGGTTCTGATTGCGGAACCTCACTAATACATTTTAGGGATTTTCAGCAATATTTAGGACTATATCATTCAATGTTTTTAACCCATTTTTTTCATCTAAAATTTTTTCATCTAGGCTATACCTACATGAGCCTCATCAAGACCAGGGCCTTTTCAAGACCAGGATTAACCATTAGGCAGAATAAGCAGTTGCCTGGGGCCCCCAAAAATAAAAAAAAAATTGAAATAAACACTGCTGAAAGAGCTACAACGCGACAAGAGCGACTAGACATGTTAGGTTTCTTTTAAGATTAAAAACACAAATAATTATTTATAAAATGAAAAAAAAAAAAAAAAAAAATCGATTGAATTTTTTTTCATTAAAAAGTTTTATGAAAGGAATTTAAAACTTGTTAAGTAATCCATTAGCTTTATTAAATATTAAATTTGTATCCTTTGATTGACTCAACGACTCGATACAGCTAACTTTTCACTTTCTTTTGTCCACCGAGAAGGGAGGGAATGTTTTTCGGAGGGACCCGGAATTCCAAAGTGCTATTTTTTTTTTTTAAGCTTTTACCACCTCGATCACACCTAGTTTATACAGTTTAAAACTTGATTGATTTGATTCATTGATCATAATTTGTTATTAATAGAAGTAATTTAACATCATTAGTTTATATTATACACATGCGCGGATATAGGAGAGGGCCGGGGGCACGTGCCCCCCAGTTTTTTAGCGGGCGGTGTTTCTCAAATTTCATTTTACCTAATCACATATTTTTTTTTAAAAAAAAAATCAAATGAATGGCGATCCGCTGTGTCTTTTATCCCATTGAGTGAAACACGTAAATAAAAAATCGTCAAAAATTCTGTCATCCCGTCATCCGTCATGACATTTTTTTAAACGTAAAATCGCTTATCACTCTCATGAAAGTTATTTGTGGTCTGCAGCTTTTAACAAATTAAGTATCGTACCTCGATAAACATTGCATTAAAAAGTACTGCCCAGGACTCGAACTCCCGGTCTCTAGGCTGCGAGTCCCCTCCCTCCTCCAAATTTTCTGTTAGGGGATCCAATCTCGCCTAAATTATTTACAGCATTACTAGAGCAAGTATTCAGAGATATTAATTGGGATAATAATCATGGGATTAAGGTTAATGGGAAAAGTCTATCAAATTTAAGATTTGCTGATGACATAATATTATTCTCAGAAAATCACGAGAAACTTCAACAAATGCTTCATGATTTGAACAACCATAGCAAAAAAGCAGGTCTAAGTATAAATGAATCCAAAACAAAAATAATGACTAACAAAGAACATACTCAATTCGAACTAAATGGAAACACTATCGAGTATATTGAAGACTACTGTTATCTAGGTCAAATAGTGTCATTTACAAACCGTCAAGACAAAGAAATAAAAAGAAGAATCGAAAATTCATGGAAACAGTACTGGTCACTTGCTTTCATTCTTAAAGGTGACTTTCCCATGAACATCAAGAGGGAAGTAATGAACATGTGTGTTTTACCAGTTCTCACATATGGTGCAGAAACATGGTCTTTAACAAAGAAAAATTCAGAAAAATTGATGATATGTCAGAGAAGAATGGAGAGGAGTCTCTTGGGTATCAAATTGAAAGATTGTATTAAGAACAAAGAAATCCGAACCAAAACAAAAATACAGGATGTCAATAAAGAATTATTGAAGAAAAAATGGACCTGGGCTGGTCATGTGGCCAGAATGTCCACACTAAAATGGACTAGATTGGTTCAAGAATGGTATCCTAGAGATGGATATAGAAATCGAGGCCGACCAGCTACAAGGTGGCAGGATTCTATCAAGAGAGTAGGTGGAAGACTCTGGACGCACGCCGCCCAAGACAAACTATTATGGAAGAGATTAGGAGAGGCTCTTGCTCCGGATGGGGATTGAAGTGGCTCATGATGATGATGATGATGATATTATGCGATTGTGCCCCCCCCCCCCAAAAAAAAACAAGAGGGCTATATCCGCGCATGATTATTCATCATGGATACTTATATTTAATGTTTGGGTTATTTGCTTCTGAGGATTCATGGAGAGTATAGGGGCCCGTAACTTTTCAGTCCCGGGCCCAAATTTTCACTTGGCGGCACTGCTATTTACCCATACGGACCGAGATCTTTTGTCATAGAAGTGTATAATAAAAATACAAATTTCGTCTCGAATGACGAATTGATATTAAAGAGACGTCAAGCCAAATTAAAAAAAAAAAAAAAAAATATTCCACAGTGCAAAAAGTAATAATATGCTTGTGAATAAAATATTGAATTTTCTAAATAGGAGGCTCGGTCCCACCAAAAATTCAAATTTCGTAACCGTAGCGAAACACGGGAAAACAGCTAGTAGTTTATACGTTTACAGTGAAGGCTCCGTTTAATTACATTCATTGGGATCGCCACTAGGTCACAAGTACCTATATCATTATTCACAAGTACCTCGACTGACTATACGTTTACAATGAAGGCTCCGTTTACCTACATTCATTGGGATCTCCACTAGGTCACAAGTACCTAATATCATTTTTTACAAGTACCTACGAGTATACCTATTCACAAGTACCTAAT
>CM022879.1:28740089-28764698 GCA_012654025.1 Pachypsylla venusta | reverse complement strand
CTTTTCATGAAAATTTAAATGGATTTTTTTTTTATTAAGATCTCTTAATATCTATTGGTCAGTCTCATTCATGCCATGACACTCATACACACACAATTTTACAACAAAATGCTACGGGCACGAGCTGTCACCTAAATGCCTTATATTCTGAATAAGTCACAGGCTCTAAAACATAAGTGCGAATATCATTTGACATGTTTTCAAATTAATGACACATTCCTGGAATATTGACTTTATTATCTGAAAATCGAATAGGACATGCAAAATTCGGCCCACGTGTTACGGGGTGTAAACGAGCTGGTACAGCTATTTAGAAAACATCTGATATTAAAATATTAGCATTTCCTAGCTTTTAATTCAAATGGAATATTCTTAAATTTTAATTGAAATGGGTTTGTATTTAAATTAATATGTTTTCGGTTTTGAGGAGTTAGTATGAATACGTAGAACTTCTTTGTGGTAAATCTCAACGACCACAACTTTTGAAGGTATCACAGCATTACTAAGAGCCTAGTGTAGGTACTAAAAATCTTCTAAATCGTCTACCAAACCAACTCTGGTAATGCCACCGGTCTCTGCTGAATTGTCCTCACAAGGCTGTGTGCACTTCAAAATCTCAAGTCGAAAAATTTCGGTCCCCACCAGGAATTGAACCCGGGACCACCAAATGCGGTATGCAAATTTCTTAGAAGCTTTAAAACCTGTACCACCTGTATCTTTGAAAATTCAATTAAACAAAAATAAATGATTAATATTTTTAAAAAAATGTGATTTAAGGAGTATTTTTAATGTAAACAAGAACGGTTCCTTTTGGGGCCTCATTTTTTTCCAGTGTACTGACGGACCGATAAAATAGGTAATGACCCTGTTTAATTGCATTATTCTGGAGATATAATGAACGTGTAACAGATAAGACTAGTATCTGACATAAGGTTTCTTTGCAAATAGTTTTAGGGAAGCCATACAATATCAAATGGGACAATATACATACAGAAGTTGCTTCACTAAACTGAAACAAAAATGGGGATCTAAGCGACCTTCCCTTATTTACATTAAGACCCATTTACACTGCCTGAACATCCTGCTCGGGTACATTATTATAAGGAATTTTTTTAAAGGCGCTCGGATACATTATTATAAGGAGTTTTTGAAAGGCGCTCGGAAACATTATTATAAGGAGTTTTTAAACGTGCTCGGATACATTACAATAAGGAGTTTTTGAAAGGCGCTCGGATACATTATTAATAAGGAGTTTTTTAAAGGCGCTCGGATACATTATTATAAGGAGTTTTTGAAAGGCGCTCGGAAACATTATTATAAGGAGTTTTTAAACGCGCTCGGATACATTACTATAAGGAGTTTTTGAAAGGCGCTCGGATACATTATTAATAAGGAGTTTTTTAAAGGCACTCGGATACATTATTATGAGTATTTAAAGGCACTCACAAAAATTATTAAAAGGAGTTTTTTTAAAGGCGCTCGGATACATTATTATAAGGAGTTTTTTAAAGGCACTCACATATATTATTAGAAGGAGTTTTTTTATAGGCGCCCGGATACGTTATTATAAGGAGTTTTTTAAAGGCACTCATATACAGCATTATAAGGAGTTTTTTTAAAGGCGCCCGGATACATTATTATATTTAAAGGCACTCACATATATTATTATAAGGAGTTTTTTTAAAGGCGCCCGGATACATTATTATAAGGAGTTTTTTTTAAAGGCGATCACATACATTATTATAAGGAGTTTTTTTTAAAGGCGATCACATACATTATTATAAGAGTTTTTTTAGAATGAGGGAAAAGAACTCACACAACAATATTTTTTTGGGAGTCCGGTTAGGACCCTTTAAAACATTGTGTATAAAACCTGATAGTAAAAACCAAATATTTCAGGGAATCTATTGATCTAGGGGCAGAAATGTATTTCATTGACATTGACAACGAGTTGAAAGTAAATGATAAATCAAAAATACAGACAAAATGGTATAACAGATGGCAAAAAAATATATTACTTTGGAAAATTAGAGGCCATAAAAAGGGCTATGTTTTTTGTAAGTATAGAAATGTGCATAATTTCTCTTCCTTAAAATAAAATAAAACAATGAGGACATAGAAAGGCTCCGCCGATAATGTAGCTAGCTTATCAGACGAAGCCTACTAGCAGTTAAGCTAATGAGAACTGACAACAAATGAGTTTCTATTTGACTTTTAATTATTTCTAAAAACAATACTCGTACTTTTATTTACTTAAAACTTTTACATTTATTAAAGTTTGTGAATTGTTTCAGTACAGTTTATTAAATACAATTTGTGTTCTCTCTTCTCTGCGGTCTGAACACAAGCTCTGGGCTGGTTCTCTCATCATTTGATTTTGTTGTTCAAAGGAAATAATAAATTATGGCTTTAACTTTAGGCAAAAATTACTATATTGCTGCATATACCGCTTTACAAATTAACGAAAATGGCTGTTACAGTCCCCTCAATGATGGATATTTTAGGTGTGACATCAGACGACTAATGGGCATCTTTGGGCGGTCATTTCCTCGATAGATACCTTTCTATTTTTTTAAATCTCACCGTTCTCTTTTGTGGCTTGTGGCAAAAATCCGCCAAACAGTAACTTCGATTTCAACTAAAAGCTTCATGGTTCATTCCCGGCATTAAATTGACATAGGTACATATGAAATTTCAAGTCTCTAGCTGCTCTAGCACTTACCGTTCTCAAGATATCTTGTTTACAGACAGACACACGCGGACCAATCGCTGACCTCAAAACGTGTTTTGAGGTCAGCCTCAAAACGTGTTTTGCCATTGAAAGCTCGAAATCTAAAATTTTAGCACACTCCAATACTTTCCTTATTATAGGAACGGATAATAATAATAATAACATTATAATAAATAATTTGAATTCTTAAAAAATGAGATTTGATTAAGCTCATGACCTCATGACCAATATTAAGAAATATCGTGAATAAGAAAAACAACAATAATAATAATACCCTGCCATTATTATAAGGAAAGTAAAAATGTGTTTTCAAGGAACCCTAACTTACATTGAAATTCTGCGTAAATCCGAAAACATAATTCTAAATTCATATACAAGCTCATTTAAATTAAAAATTTCTTATCTTTCAATTCCATTTGAATTAAAAGCTTTAAAAATAAATGTTAATATTAATTATTGATACTCAGATAAATAAAATGAAGAGTATTCTAAAAAAGTACAGCTCCTTTAACTCTACTGAGTCCTTTTTGAGCAAATTTAGCGCGATCCGACTTAGAATGCCATGTAATTGGTTTATAAGCAGATTTTTTCAGTGCGACCTCTAGTATCCCAAAAGGAAATGATTACTAATTTGTCAATCATCACCCTGCTGTTTGCCTTACCCTGCCATTGTAGATCCCTGACGACTTTGATTCAAAGATTTTTTTCTTGCTAATTTTGAGGCAGAAAATACAGAAACTTTTTACAATCGCGAACTACTACACACGACCATTTTTTGACAAATACTGACGAGAAGTTAACAACTAACATTCATTGACGGGGAAACCTTACAAAAAGCAGCAAAATGGCATGTGACCAGAAAACTATAATATCACTAATCTTAGATGAACTGAGGTAACCAAATTAGTCATTTATCAAGTAGTTCAATCCGATTAACAAACACTACAGGGTCCTTAGCTAAAATAATTTTCTCGAAAAGAAAAGAAAAGAAAAGGAGCGATTGTAAACCAAACCGTTGACATAAGAATCATAAGATAGATGATCAAAGAATGTGACTACCATATGAGAGTGTAGTTGAGCATGCTGGAGAGGAGGCTGACTGCTCCACAAACTGAGATGTCATGACCCATCACTGGTACATTTGTGGTCTCCCTGTGTGTCACTGACACCACAGCTAGATGTAAATCAAATCCTGAGCAGCCGTCAACATCATAAATACCAAATGACCACTCATTCACTCATATCATGCAACGATAACTGAAACGATTTTACGAGATCCCTCTCTACATCAACCCCCAACATCATAAATACCAAATGACCACTTATTCACTCATATCATGCAACGATAACTGAAACGATTTTACGAGATCCCTCTTTACATCCACCCCCAACATCATAAATATCAAATCACCACTAATTCACTCATATCATACAACGATAACTGAAACGATTTTACGATATCCCTCTCTACATCAACCCCCAACATCATAAATATCAAATGACCACTTATTCACTCATATCATACAACGATAACTGAAACGATTTTACGATATCCCTCTCTACATCAACCCCCAACATCATAAATATCAAATCACCACTAATTCACTCATATCATACAACGATAACTGAAACGATTTTACGAGATCCCTCTCTACATCAACCCCTAACATCATAAATATCAAATGACCACTTATTCACTCATATCGTACAATGATAAATGAAACCATTTTACGAGATCCCTCTCTACATCAAGCCCCAACATCATAAATATCAAATGACCACTTATTCACTAATATCATACAATGATAACTGAAACCATTTTACGAGATCCCTCTCTACATCAACCCCTAACATCATACAAAACACATTAAATGCGTGACGTCACTGTTTCGTAAGACAATCACGTAATGTTTCATCCTCGTCAGCTCGTCAAAAAATTTCCAACATATTTCGTCGTAATAGAATTTTAAATTTAACTCTCTTACTCTCATACTAGTAAATTCTGTGTACTGAGAGGTTGCTCACAGAAAGCTGCATACTTATTTCAATGCATAAGAACGCATTTTCTTATGACAGTGAACAAATCGAGCAATTTTCGGACTCCCATAAGAACCTGTGTTTCTGTTTTTTCCTTGCATATGTGCAAAGATGTATGTTACGCTATAAGATAAGTGAATATGTAATTTATTTTGAGCGCGGTAGCGCTCCGCACCGCCAAGTCAAAAAGAACCGGTAGCTACCAAAAGTATATTATACGTCACAGTTTACATTGCCGATTTCAGCTACTTCCAGAAGAAAAACTACACACCTCAGGAGAAAAATTGTTTCCTACGTATGGGGCGAACTCAGAGACAAAGAAAATAAAGTTTCAACAAAATCCATCAAGTCAAATGGAGTTACAGGCTGCTGAAAAGTACACTTTTCGAAACATGCTGAATTTGGTAAAAAAAAAAATCGGAAAATCGGACAAAATATCGGCCGATTTCAAAACATCTTTCTGAAAATGGATATGCCTATGCACTCTTGGGTATATGCAGAATACGGGAAAACTTTTGTGAACCTACTCCTCCAAAATCACTCAACCGATTGTCACGAAATATTTTTCCCGTATTCCGCATATACCCATTTTCAGAAAGATATTTTGAAATCGGCTGATTTTTTTGTCCAATTTTCCGATTTTTTTTATTGAATTTGGTAAAAAAATCGGAAAATCGGACAAATAATCGACAGATTTCAAAATATTTTTCTGAAAATTGATATATGCACCCTTGGGTATATTCAGAATATTGGGAAAATATTTGGTGACAATCGGTTGAGTAGTTTGGGAGAAGTAAAAAGTTTGCTGATCGTAGCCCTATACTCCCTACAAACTGCAAACTTTTGTGACGCTACTCCTCCAATACCACTTAACCAAAAACAAATATATTTGTTGATCACACTGTTTGGTACTGTTTGAAGTAAAAACATGACAAAATTTTGCATCATGACAAATAGTGTGATTACCTTTAGGAGGGCAGAACTTTCAAACGCTGTTTGAAAGTTTGATGATATTTCTTATAAACATAATTGAGTTATATAATTTCCTGATTAGCTTCTGAGTCCAGATAACATTCAAATGATACACTCAGAGAATTCTGTGGGGAAACTTTTCAACTTCAAAATAGAAGAGGAGGAAGATCCAGTGAATAAATTGCTTTCCACAAGATAAAAGTTTAGATTCAAAAAGATTCTTTTCCCACCACGAGAGAGCGTTGACAAACTAATCTAAGAAAGAAAGAAAGTTTCACTTGATTATAGAAAGTTGTACATTTCCCAGTCAGGTTGAGCTCCTGATATGTATTTCGGCTGGCAACGCCACGCCAATAGAATGAGATTTTTCTTTACATATACCTAGGTACCGACACAAAGTTGTGTATTAAACACAGCATGTTCTACATATTGCATGAAGGGTGTGTAATTCAGCAATCAACTCTAATCAAGGTAACTCCATGAATGAATGCTAAACCTAGGACTTCTTCAATCGAAGTTCAACTAGAAGCGAATTATTTCCAAAAAATAAAGGGTACGAAAAACCGTACTAAACATTATCTTCCTTTATTCTAGGAATTTGGCAGGCTCCGGATGATGTCGCAGGTCTTTGATGACCTTTGACAACCTTCGGTTGTTGTCACAGTTCCCTAGGAAAAATCTCTAGCTCTTACCATTTTCCCTTAAACAGCAATACTGAAAACGGCTAAAAAGCGGGATTCCGGGAAACAATTAGAGCCCAGATAGGGTATATAACCTATATACCCATATACCAAATTTCATGCAAATCGGTCAACGCTAAGTGGCAAGTGCCCATCACGGCGTACGGTGGACAAACTGATTTTTTTATTCGATTTTTAGATTCTACGTACCTTGAAACGTATAATATCAAATTTTGAGGGGGGATCTTTTTTTTTCGTGACGATTCCAAGGGTTCATTATTGAAAAAAAATATATTTGAATTAGATTTGGCAGCCTTCAGCTGTTGTCGCAACTCTATAGTGGAAAGAAAATATTTGAAATACCTTTGACAACCTTTGTCTGTTGTCGCAGATCTTTAGAGAAAATATTATTTCAATAAGATTTGGCAGCCTTCGGCTGTTGTCGCAACTCTAATGTGAATAATAAATATTTGAATTACCTTTCCATGCTTTAAGAACTGTGGAGCAATTACTGATGCTGTTTTTGACAGTAGTTGAGAAATTGACACTATTTCAGAGGAACCTCTTACAATATCTAAATTAAAAAATCTTTTGTGAACATCACACTACATTCCTCATAAGTACATAAAATTGACATAGTAAAAATTTTATGTATTTTTACAATACATAAAGTTGACATAGTAAATTTAAAGCCTCTAGCTCTTACTGTTTTCTTTTTATGCCAGACACATGAAACGTTAAAAAGCGAAAAAGCGACAAAAAACCGCCAAGATTCGATTTCAACCAAAATTCCATGCATAAAATAATATAAATAGGCACCAAATTTGAAGCTCTTACCGTTCTCGTTTTACGCGGGATTAATTTAAACCGCTAAAAAAACATTAAAAAAACCGCCAGCAGTAACTTTGATTTCAACCAAAAGCTTCTTTTTGGTTCATCTCGGGCATAAACTTGACATACATATGAACTTTCAAGTCTCTAGCTCTTGGGATATCTTGCTTACAGACCGACGGACGGACAGACAGACACACACACGTACCAATGACTAATACTCGAGATTTGTGCTCTGAAAATTCCTAGCACATTGTTTGTTATTCTAGTCAAACTGTGGTCAAATTTATACCCACATCAAGTTTGCTGACAAGTGAATCGATTTTCAAAGGTACCCGCACCCCGCAGACAGTCCTGCCTTGTTATTTGTCCTCCAGTGTAGCCCCCCCCCCCATTTATCTTCTAGTTTATGATGACAATTATCTATACCTTTATATAATCTTTTACTACCTTTTCTTAGAGTTGACTTGTTTTGATACTTCATTTTTTATGAGCATCTTCAATTTCAAAATCGACTCAAGAGTTTCTTCCGTGTACGAATACAATTGGATTATTTTCATATGAGTCAAATGTCTCAAGGGTAGCATTAGAGATAGGCAGTGGCGCACCCAGGATTTTCATTTGGGGGATGGGGGGAGCTCATATCGTCTTCAAAAATTTATTAAATTTTTGAAAATTAGATAAAAATTTTGGTTAAATTTTGAGGAAGTTCGATGAAATTTCTGGGTATGTTTGTTAAAGGATACCGTTTGTTAAAGGATGTGGTACTTCCATATTCATCCCTAAAATTGCCAGTCTAGTTCGGTCAAAATATCAGCAGTGGGGTGAATTTGAGACCCTCCAATAAATATATATGTAGGTTTGTTTAAATTTTGAGGAAGTTCGATGAAATTCCTGGGTATGTTTGTTAAAGGAAACCGTTTGTTAAAGGATGTGGTACTTCCATATTCATCCCTAAAATTGCCAGTCTAGTTCGGTCAAAATATCAGCAGTGGGGTGAATTTGAGACCCTCCAATAAATATATATGTAGGTATATATAACTTTGAATTTCACTATTTTGTTCGTGTTCGCGCATCTACAGACTTTAATATTAGTCCGATTTTGATGAAATTTGGTAGGAATATTCCTTGATGCCATAATTCGAGTCAAAAGCTTAACATTGGAGATAGCACCTTCTGGGTCCATTTATGGGTCAAAAGAAGTCAGACGGTTTTTTTTAAAAAAAAAAAAAAAAAAAAAAAACTACTGAAATATTCAAGCATGAAATATTCAAAAACTACTGAAATATTCAAGCATGAAATATTCAAAAAAATACTGAAATATTCAAGCGTCTATGGCACGTTGAATAAACCAGTTCTCGTTCGATTACTGAAGGTTGTGCCATGCGGGTATCCAGTGGGTTCGGGCCCTCGTGATGCTGGCTATTTTTACAGCCCAACCCAATCTGGGTGAGGTCAATATGAGTAGCTGGTTTGGATACACCCGTTCTCGTTCGATCACTGAAGGTTGTGCCATGTGGGTATCCACGTGGGTTCGGGCCCTCGTGATGCTGGCTATTTATACAGCCCAACCCAAGCTGGGTGAGGTCAATGTGAGTAGCTGGTTTGGATACACCAGTTCTCGTTCGATCACTGAAGGTTGTGCCATGTGGGTATCCACGTGCGTTCGGGTCCTCGTGATGCTGGCTATTTTTACAGCCCAACCCAATCTGGGTGAGGTCAATGTGAGTAGCTGGTTTGGATACACCAGTTCTCGTTCGATCACTGAAGGTTGTGCCATGTGGGTATCCACGTGGGTTCGGGCCCTCGTGATGCTGGCTATTTATACAGCCCAACCCAAGCTGGGTGGGGTCAATGTGAATAGCTGGTTTGGAAGTTTCCAGCGAATGGAGGGTAAATAAATTGGGTAGCCCTAATTTGTTTTAGATGTTAAGGCATACCCGAATCTTACTACTAAAGATGAAAAGTCGATACGACCCCCCCCCCCCCCCCCCNTACGCCCCCCCCCCCCCTCCCCAGGAATGAAAATCCTGGGTGCGCCACTGTGAATGGAATGGGAACGATAACATGAATACGTGTATTAATTTCCATTTGATAATATTTTACCAGACCGAGACCGACCGAACTGTAGCCGGCATTTTAGTGCACACTATCGATAAAAATGTGTATCAGTGTCTCGCCGACACTGAATTCTCGAAAGTAGAATTAAGTCGTGATTACTATCTTTCTAAAATTGGGTACTTTATATTATTTTGTTCCAAAACTCTTTGTCCTTTTCAAAAAAGATGCTTTCAAGATAACATTTTTTCTTCTTCTATACTCTGTCTCGATCTTTTTTCAACAGCTCTTTAATCCTTTAGGGATATATCTTCCAACATTGCAAAGGCTTTCAAAGAAAACTGTATATGACCGTCTACAGGATCAGTTTACGTAGTTTTACAAATTCAATAAGTTTGTTTTCTCTCAAAACTTTTTAGTGCAGACCTTTTAAACCTAAATTGAAATGCAGATCTCAGCTAGCGTCTATGGCACGTTGAATACACCAGTTCTCTTTACATCACTGAAGTTAGGCAACGTCCAGCAAAGTGGATGTTCACGTCAGTTTGCGTCCTCGTAATTTTCCGCCCCAACCCAGGGTGGATGAGGTCAATTTGGGTAACTGGTATGTAAATTTCCAGCGAATAGAGGGTAAGTCCCATCTCAAATGGCCAATAGATGTTAGAGAGACGTTAAGCGATTCTACTTGTAATTTTCAGAATCCTTGAATGAACGAAACATGTTCTAAAAGAGTGTTCATTCAAACTTCACTCAACTCTACTCCACACCACGCATCATCTTGCCATAGCCTTAAGTCTCGTTTAGACTGCCCGAGCATTTGTCGCGAGCAGGGGTGACGAACGATCATTCGTTCGAGGCTCAGGCAGTGTAAACAGTCAATCGAAGTGAATGCTCGTCCGTGCTCGGGCATCATCCGCTCGATGTCGGTTCTCCGGTGAATCATCAAGAAGACGCTCGTTCGTCGCTCGCTCTGTGTAAACACCCAGGGATTCGTCGAATGGTGTTCTTTGAATCTAGTTCTCGCCTAGCTGTTGAAGGATACACATCTCCTATTTTGTGTGTGCTGTTGGTCGAATGGTGTTCTTTGAATCTAGTTCTCGCCTAGCTGTTGAAGGATACACATCTCCTATTTTGTGTCTGCTGTTGTTGCCTTTTACTATTTGATGCAGGAACGCACTCGAGGAAGTTGGTGTCGGTTTTGGAAATGTTTCCTTCTTTTCTTCGCAATGTGAAGGTGAATTCTACAGGCGACATGTGACTGAAATTCCTGAATAGCCCACTGTTAACCCTCTTCAAATCAATCAGCAATAATTTCTTTTCTTTAAAAATGACGACTCTCACATGCGATGCCTTTTCCTTTCCCACTTTTCCTCCACTAGATGGTCTAGAATGAGGATAACCGACGCCGAAACTGTGAAAACAATTTTGAATAGCGCAGGTACTATCTGTTTGCTGCGAATCCTCACGAGTAACTGATCGTCAGAAATGCTCGAGCAGTGTGAACAGAGGGCTCGTTTGTGTTCGTGCTCGTTGAAAACTGGCTAGCAACGATCACGAATTCTCGGTGCTTGGGGATGTTCAGGCAGTGTAAACGGACCATTATGGGTTGAGTCATTCAGGGCCTCGCGCATCATCTCATTCCTCATTATGCGGTTTTCAGAGGGATATCATCAGAAGATTATGAAGTAGATTATATTAGAAAATTATCTCACTCCCCTTCATTCAGCATTTTTTTTTTTCATTTTCTAAATTTGAAAGTTCCAAAGAACACACTTATTAAGTTAACTTTTTTCAAAAAATAAATTATAACTTATTAAAAGCTAAAAAGTTATCATCAGCAAATCGAGAGTACAATATTGTAGAATTATGAATGGAGCTCTTACAAAAGATGATAAAAAAGATTTTTTATGAAACAAAATTTAAATATATACTTGAAAATTTCCGACCAGTTTAGCTTTTCAAACTCTTCACTTTTGCTGGGACGGAGGAGGGTTTGAACCCTTAAAACTCTGTCCTGGATTTGGCTTGTTTTATCACCCCCTACATATTTGATATTTTACGTTTCAAGGTACATAGAATCCAAAAATCATCATCATCATCATGACCCACTTCAATCCCCATCCGGAGCAAGGGCCTCTCCTAATCTCTTCCATAATAGTTTGTCTTGGGCGGTGTGCGTCCAGAGTCTTCCACCTACTCTCTTGATAGAATCCTGCCACCTTGTAGCTGGTCGGCCTCGATTTCTATATCCATCTCTAGGATACCATTCTTGAACAAATTTTGTCCATTTTAGTGTGGACATTCTGGCCACATGACCAGCCCAGGTCCATTTTTTCTTCAATAATTCTTTATTGACATCCTGTATTTTTGTTTTGGTTCGGATTTCTTTGTTCTTAATACAATCTTTCAATTTGATGTCCAAGAGACTCCTCTCCATTCTTCTCTGACATATCATCAATTTTTCTGAATTTTTCTTCCCTCTTGATGTTCATGGGAAAGTCACCTTTAAGAATGAAAGCAAGTGACCAGTACTGTTTCCATGAATTTTCGATTCTTCTTTTTATTTCTTTGTCTTGGCGGTTTGTAAATGACACTATTTGACCTAGATAACAATAGTCTTCAATATACTCGATAGTGTTTCCATTTAGTTCGAATTGAGTATGTTCTTTGTTAGTCATTATTTTTGTTTTGGATTCATTTATACTTGGCCTGCTTTTTTGCTATGGTCGTTCAAATCATGAAGCATTTGTTGAAGTTTCTCGTGATTTTCTGAGAATAATATTATGTCATCAGCAAATCTTAAATTTGATAGACTTTTCCCATTAATCTTAATCCCATGATTATCGTCCCAATTAATATCTCTGAATACTTGCTCTAGTAATGCTGTAAATAATTTAGGCGAGATTGGATCCCCTTGCCTTACTCCTTTTTCTATTTTGAAAGGCATTCCAGTGTTTTCAAGTCTGATCTTACCCGAACAATTACTATAGATTTTTTTAAGTATTTGGATGTATGGTTTAGCAATACCTTGATTGTTTAGAGCATTTATGAGAGGTGTATGTTGGACCATGTCGAAGGCTTTATTATAATCTATAAATGCTAGGTATAGTTCTTTATTGTATTCCTTGTATTTCTCAATCACTTGGGTAACAACAAACAGGTGGTCCATTGTTGAATAGCCAGATCGGAATCCTGCTTGTTCGGGAGGTTGATTTTCATCTAATGTGTTTGTTATTCGTCTCAGGATTATTTTAGAGAATATTTTATAAAGAGTTGACATCAGGCTTATGGGACGATAATTGCCTATATTTTCCTTTGGCCCTTTCTTATGAAGTAAAACGATTTCACATGTTGTCCAATCATCGGGTAAAGCCTGATTTTTAATTATTTTATTAAACATGTGTGCTATTTTATTAAATCATCTGATATTAATTTTAGCATGGCATTTGTTATTCCGTCTTCTCCTGGACATTCTCCATTCTTCAGTTCTTTCAATGTTCTGATTCTAGTATAGGTGGTACTTCTTCTGCATTATATTCTTCTATGAACTGATTTATATCATTTTGTCCTTCGTTTCTATATAAATTTCTGTAAAAGTCCGTAGCGATGTTCAAAACCTTCACTCTGCTTCCTGTTTTTTGCCCCTCATTATTAGTCAATTCCTGTAGCCATTCTTTCCCTTGAGACATATTTTTCTTGATTTTCTTTATGGACTTAGAAGATTCCATGACTAGTTTAGCATTTTCATTTTTGTATTTCCTCAAGTCATTTCTGATTTTCCGTTTAGTCAGTTTATTGAGCTCGGCATATTCAACTCTATTGGTATTGTTTAAATCTCTAAATTTCTTTTTCTTTTCTCTGAGGTCTATTAAATCCATAGTTTCTTTGCTCAGTCTATTGTTTTTTATGTTTTTTGTTTTACATATTGCAGTAACATTTTTTATTTCATTTAAGAAAGGTCCATATTCTAACAAGTTGTGATTTTCTCCTATGTAATGAACAAGATTTTCAATTTCATTTTTAAATTTATGTTTATCTATGTTATCAATTCTCAAAATTTTATTTTTCCTAAACCATTTCTTTCTGTCTTTTAACCCAGATATTTCTACTGTTGTCCTTAAGAGTCTATGATCACTATCGAATTTGAATTGGTTAAGCACTTCAATATTTTTCACTGTGTTTAGATTATTTGTAAGCATGCGGTCTATTTCTAATTTAGTAACTCCATTAGGAGATCTCCAAGTCCACTTTTTGCTAGTTCTCTTTTTAAAAAAGGTGTTTATTATCTTCATTTGTTGACCATATGCAAATTGAATATGTCTGTCTCCCCTTTCATTTCTACAGCCATATCCGTATCTTCCCATTACAAATTCTTCTCCATCTTCTCGGTACCCTACTCTGCTGTTAAAGTCACCAATGACGTAGGTAATTTCTGATTTGTGAGTTTCTAAAGTATCATTAAGTTTCTCATAAAAAAAATCAAAGTCTTCATCGATAGCAGCATCAGTTGGGGCATAAACCTGTACAATTGTTATTTTTTTATTCATTGTTATTTTTTATTGTTATTGTTATATTTATTGTTATTTTTTTATGAATCCAAAAATAGTATAAATAAAATATCCAAAAATAGTATAAATAAATCAAGTCGCCATGAGCTTCTCCTTGCTTTTTGCATGGGAAATGGAGCATATAAAGTTTCCGATTCTTAATTTAGTCGCCTTTTACGACTGGCATGGACTAAGGTGCATAAGGAAGTATTTTTTTTAAGTCCCCCTATCCACCCGGGATATAGGACACAGTTTACATATCACACAGTTTACATAGTAAAAATTTATTACCAAATTATTAATAGGTACAATTCTATTGAAACAGAAAACCCCTACATTGGAAAATAGATTCGAAACATTTGGACCACCCAGAGTGGCCCAGGGGTTTCTCTACAAGAAAAACAACAACAAAATAATGCGATTTAATAGGTCAGACTTATACTTTTCATTGATGTGAAATGTATCGGCAAATGTGAACATCCCCTATAATGTGTCTCAAAAGCACAATAGGTCACACTTATACTTTTCATTGATGAGAAATATATCGGCAAATGTGAACATCCCCTATAATGTGTCACACAAGCACAATAGGTCACACTTATACTTTTCATTGATGTGAAATTTATCGGAAAATGTGAACATCCCCTACAATGTGTCACACAAGCACAATATCTCACACTTATACTTTTGATTGATGTGAAATTTATCGGCAAATGTGAACAACCCCTATAATGTGTCACACAAGCACAATATCTCACACTTATACTTTTGATTGATGTGAAATTTATCGGCAAATGTGAACATCCCCTATAATGTGTCACTCAAGCACAATATCTCACACTTATACTTTTGATTGATGTGAAATTTATCGGCAAATGTGAACATCCCCTATAATGTGTCACACAAGCACAATAAGTCACACTTGTACTTTTGATTGATGTGAAATTTATCGGCAAAAGTGAACATCCCCTATAATGTGTCACACAAGCACAATATCTCACACTTATACTTTTGATTGATGTGAAATTTATCGGCAAATGTGAACATCCCCTATAATGTGTCACACAAGCACAATAAGTCACACTTGTACTTTTCATTGATGTGAAATTTATCGGCAAATGTGAACATCCCCTATAATGTAGCACACAGGCACAATAGGTCACACTTATACTTTTCATTGATGTGAAATTTATCGGCAAATGGAATATCCCCTATTAAGTGTCACACCGGCACAATAGGTCAGACTTATACTTTTCATTGATGTGAAATTTATCGGCAAATAGCTCGTCAGCTTTTTCATTTCCCTCAATGCCCTTGTGTCCAGGTACCTAATTGATATGGATCCTGTTCCTCCTAGACACCTCATTGAGGAGCTGTTTGCACTCCCAACTTGGAGTTGGTTTGGTTTGCTTCCGGAACCTTTACTGTCTGTGTAGACTGAAATTGTCCTAAACAAGGTCCATTTTTCTACACAGTTACAGACATCTGACAATGACATAATGGCATATACCTCAGACTGTAACACCTTAAAGTATGTCCCCAGTCCTACAGATAGTTGTATCCTTGGGCTGACCCCGTAGACGCCGGTCCCCGTGCCATCCTCAGTTTTGGAGCCATTTGCGTACCGTGTAAAAACGGACTTCTTTATTCGATGTTTGTATTCTTATTCTACGTAGCTTGAAACGTAAAGTATCAAAAAGTTAGCCTTAGCTTAGGAGATGCATATTGTTGTGATTTATTTTGAAAATATATATTACCTTAAAATAAAAATAAAAAAGTATCAAATTTTAATGGGGATGATTTTTTTTTCGTAACGATTTAAAAGGTTCATTATTGAAAATAATAAACCAAAACTGGTGACTATTCATATTACTTCTATGCATTGAATAGGCAACGAGACGACGACACTTTTGGATGAACGTTAAAACAATAACCTTTTATTAGTGGTTTTCAGATCTTGAAATTTGGTATCAATTTTATATTTATATTAATTTAATACAAGGAATGATAAATGACACTTTTACTCATGGTTGAAATCGAAGCCCGAATACCGTTAGCCAGTTTTATGCCGCTTTTTATATTATCCAATCATCATCAGTCTAGTCGAAGGATGGAGTTGTACTGGGTATTATTANCTTCAGTGATCTGAGGGGAACTGGTGTATTCAACGTGGTATGATCGTTGGCTAAAAAATGACACTTTTACTCATGGTTGAAATCGAAGCCCTAATACCGTTAGCCAGTTTTATGCCGCTTTTTATATATTCCAATCATCATCAGTCTAGTCGAAGGATGGAGTTGTACTGGGTATTATTATCCTTCGCAATCAGTAATAAACATCTCTGCAGAAAAAACCCCTACGGTGCACGAAATATAAACATCACACGCATTGTTATTTTTGACGTGGATAAAAATGAGAGAAATTAATCCCAAAAACCCTAAAAAAAGTTTTTGAAATTCGATTAAAAATATAACAAACAATCGTGAGGGGTGAGTGAGTTATAGGATTCAATCCTTGCTATTCGGAGTAAAGTTCGGACCACTTACGGAGTAAAGTTTCAAGCTACGTAGAATACAAGAGGAGATCAAACAATCATACTTTCAGAACTGTTCACTTTCAACTGACTCGAGAGTTGGTAGAATTTTTCAGTGACAAGTGATCAGCAGTGAACAGGGTGCGGGTGGCCACGGGCAAAGATTTTCCTAATTAATTTCTTTTCATTCTAATTCTAAGACAATGTGTCACACAGGTACAATTTTTGTTTTAAAAAATATTTATAAAAAGGTTTTTTTCTAGACTTTGAAGCCAAGTTTGACAAGAAATCAAAGTGAAAATCCTAAATTAAAGGAAAGAAGAAAATGTTCTTCTCGTAACTTACGTTTCAGACTGAAATAATTCACCCACGTCAAATTATTTCAAATAGAAGTTCAATGATGAGTGAAACTTGTCTAGCCTCAAAAAAATGTTTACTTTAACATAATTGATTCGAGCAGTTTTTTTATAAACCATCACTAAATATTATAGATCATGGGCCAACAAATTGAAAAGGAGAAATTTCGACTGTCTCAGTTTGGGTGTGATATTGCCATTGGCCCAAAAAGTGAAGCGGGGGAATGTCGACTGTATCAGTTTGGATGTGATATTGCCATTGGCCAAAAATGTAAAGCGGGGGAATGTCGACTGTATCAGTTTGGATGTGATATTGCCATTGGCCAAAAATGTAAAGCGGGGGAATGTCGACTGTATCAGTTTGGATGTGATATTGCCATTGGCCAAAAATGTAAAGCGGGGGAATGTCGACTGTATCAGTTTGGATGTGATATTGCCATTGGCCAAAAATGTAAAGCGGGGGAATGTCGACTGTATCAGTTTGGATGTGATATTGCCATTGGCCAAAAATGTAAAGCGGGGGAATGTCGACTGTATCAGTTTGGATGTGATATTGCCATTGGCCAAAAATGTAAAGCGGGGGAATGTCGACTGTATCAGTTTGGATGTGATATTGCCATTGGCCAAAAATGTAAAGCGGGGGAATGTCGACTGTATCAGTTTGGATGTGATATTGCCATTGGCCAAAAATGTAAAGCGGGGGAATGTCGACTGTATCAGTTTGGATGTGATATTGCCATTGGCCAAAAATGTAAAGCGGGGGAATGTCGACTGTATCAGTTTGGATGTGATATTGCCATTGGCCAAAAATGTAAAGCGGGGGAATGTCGACTGTATCAGTTTGGATGTGATATTGCCATTGGCCAAAAATGTAAAGCGGGGGAATGTCGACTGTATCAGTTTGGATGTGATATTGCCATTGGCCAAAAATGTAAAGCGGGGGAATGTCGACTGTATCAGTTTGGATGTGATATTGCCATTGGCCAAAAATGTAAAGCGGGGGAATGTCGACTGTATCAGTTTGGATGTGATATTGCCATTGGCCAAAAATGTAAAGCGGGGGAATGTCGACTGTATCAGTTTGGATGTGATATTGCCATTGGCCAAAAATGTAAAGCGGGGGAATGTCGACTGTATCAGTTTGGATGTGATATTGCCATTGGCCAAAAATGTAAAGCGGGGGAATGTCGACTGTATCAGTTTGGATGTGATATTGCCATTGGCCAAAAATGTAAAGCGGGGGAATGTCGACTGTATCAGTTTGGATGTGATATTGCCATTGGCCAAAAATGTAAAGCGGGGGAATGTCGACTGTATCAGTTTGGATGTGATATTGCCATTGGCCAAAAATGTAAAGCGGGGGAATGTCGACTGTATCAGTTTGGATGTGATATTGCCATTGGCCAAAAATGTAAAGCGGGGGAATGTCGACTGTATCAGTTTGGATGTGATATTGCCATTGGCCAAAAATGTAAAGCGGGGGAATGTCGACTGTATCAGTTTGGATGTGATATTGCCATTGGCCAAAAATGTAAAGCGGGGGAATGTCGACTGTATCAGTTTGGATGTGATATTGCCATTGGCCAAAAATGTAAAGCGGGGGAATGTCGACTGTATCAGTTTGGATGTGATATTGCCATTGGCCAAAAATGTAAAGCGGGGGAATGTCGACTGTATCAGTTTGGATGTGATATTGCCATTGGCCAAAAATGTAAAGCGGGGGAATGTCGACTGTATCAGTTTGGATGTGATATTGCCATTGGCCAAAAATGTAAAGCGGGGGAATGTCGACTGTATCAGTTTGGATGTGATATTGCCATTGGCCAAAAATGTAAAGCGGGGGAATGTCGACTGTATCAGTTTGGATGTGATATTGCCATTGGCCAAAAATGTAAAGCGGGGGAATGTCGACTGTATCAGTTTGGATGTGATATTGCCATTGGCCAAAAATGTAAAGCGGGGGAATGTCGACTGTATCAGTTTGGATGTGATATTGCCATTGGCCAAAAATGTAAAGCGGGGGAATGTCGACTGTATCAGTTTGGATGTGATATTGCCATTGGCCAAAAATGTAAAGCGGGGGAATGTCGACTGTATCAGTTTGGATGTGATATTGCCATTGGCCAAAAATGTAAAGCGGGGGAATGTCGACTGTATCAGTTTGGATGTGATATTGCCATTGGCCAAAAATGTAAAGCGGGGGAATGTCGACTGTATCAGTTTGGATGTGATATTGCCATTGGCCAAAAATGTAAAGCGGGGGAATGTCGACTGTATCAGTTTGGATGTGATATTGCCATTGGCCAAAAATGTAAAGCGGGGGAATGTCGACTGTATCAGTTTGGATGTGATATTGCCATTGGCCAAAAATGTAAAGCGGGGGAATGTCGACTGTATCAGTTTGGATGTGATATTGCCATTGGCCAAAAATGTAAAGCGGGGGAATGTCGACTGTATCAGTTTGGATGTGATATTGCCATTGGCCAAAAATGTAAAGCGGGGGAATGTCGACTGTATCAGTTTGGATGTGATATTGCCATTGGCCAAAAATGTAAAGCGGGGGAATGTCGACTGTATCAGTTTGGATGTGATATTGCCATTGGCCAAAAATGTAAAGCGGGGGAATGTCGACTGTATCAGTTTGGATGTGATATTGCCATTGGCCAAAAATGTAAAGCGGGGGAATGTCGACTGTATCAGTTTGGATGTGATATTGCCATTGGCCAAAAATGTAAAGCGGGGGAATGTCGACTGTATCAGTTTGGATGTGATATTGCCATTGGCCAAAAATGTAAAGCGGGGGAATGTCGACTGTATCAGTTTGGATGTGATATTGCCATTGGCCAAAAATGTAAAGCGGGGGAATGTCGACTGTATCAGTTTGGATGTGATATTGCCATTGGCCAAAAATGTAAAGCGGGGGAATGTCGACTGTATCAGTTTGGATGTGATATTGCCATTGGCCAAAAATGTAAAGCGGGGGAATGTCGACTGTATCAGTTTGGATGTGATATTGCCATTGGCCAAAAATGTAAAGCGGGGGAATGTCGACTGNGAGAGCTATAGAGTTTGATTTTTGATATTTGCGCGTTTAATTGAATTTAAGCTTCTATTTTACCTTCATGCATTATTTCGGAGTCCCAGTAGTTGAAACTAGCTTTCGTGCATTTTCTTCCCTGAAGCGGAGTCATTATGGAGCACTGGTCGAACAAGAGTGGATATATATATATATATATATATTCGTTTAATTGGATGTAAATATGTTCCTTCATCCGAAATTTCAGAATTCCCGCAGTTTAAACTAGTTTTCGTCCGCACCTCTCCTCGCATTTTGACTAAACGTACTTTTTTCTATGACACACCGTAAGCAAACAAAATGTTTTAAAACTAATTCCAGAAAGTAAGGATTCTGTTAACTTGAATACATCAACTGAAACAGAAGCCGACGCGCTTGAATTAGGTTTCAATTTCATCTTCGTTTTGGAAAGGTATTTCTCAAATCAATATCTGACCAACCTAATTAACAATCCTATGCTCATAACCATGTCAGAAGTGACCCCAACTCCTACCGCAACCAAAGGAAACAAAGGTGAAACCCAGATAATATTGGCACAAACATGTTTGGATATTTTACCTTTACTCCAAGACACAGAAACTGTTATTGATGAACAACTGGTTCTGGAGCCCAGGGAATATTTAACAGGTGAAATAAGCCCTCCTAGTCTAGTGGTTATTACATTGGCATTGCATTGATGAACAACTGGTTCTGAAGCCCAGGGAATATTTAACATGAGGTGAAAGCAGTCCTCCTAGTCTAGTGGTTATTACATTGGCATTTCATTGATGAACAACTGGTTCTGCAGCCAAGGGAATATTTAACATGAGGTGGAAGCAGTCCTCCTAGTCTAGTGGTTATTACATTGGCATTGCATTGATGAACAACTGGTTCTGAAGCCCAGGGAATATTTAACATGAGGTGAAAGCAGTCCTCCTAGTCTAGTGGGTATGACACTGGCATTGCACTTGGAGGACCCAGCGGGGTCGGAAAATTTTTGACTTTGTGATTTCGGGGTATACTCAGCCTCGTGAGGACAATTGTGTAGCTACTTCAATGTTAGTAAAGATCAGTGGCGGCACTACTAGAGTTAAAAGTTTCGGTAGAAGAATGAAGATTATTAGTACATGAGTTTCTTAGTAATGCTGCGATACCCACAAAAGTTTCGAAAAAGGCCGTGGTGCCTTATCACAAAGAAGTTCTACATTTTTTAATTCTATAGGTATTTAACAGGTAAAGAAAATTTACCGAAGACGCACTGAAAAAAGAACCCTCCCTATTTACATTAAAAATAATCCTTATATAGGACAAAATATCAATTTAAATACCTACAAATCCTTTGGAATTAAAAGATAAAAATATTAATTTTATTGATACCCTGATAAGTAATGTGAAGTGAATTTTAAAAAATCAGCTCCTTTAACTCTAATGATGCGTTCTTTTGGGGCAAATTTAAAGGCGATCGATCCAACTACAGTGCAATCTGAATACATAAACTAGACATTTTTGCATATGCGTACGTGGCAGGGGGTGTCTGTTCCAATAATACAACCCAAACGGTAGCAGTTAACAAAATATTAATAGAAATGGATGCCCCCCTGACCCCCACCCCAAAAAAAGCATGCTCTATGACCTCAAGAAATTATCAGAACTAAAAAATGTCTTACATCCCTATTCAAAATCAGTTGTAACTTTTATATTTTGTCGCGACATCATCATCAACTCAAAGGGAGAATGTTTTAGGTAGTCCTTAATTTATGAAAAAGTTACGAGTTATAGAGGCAATATACCGACTCATGCTCCCACCGCAATCGATTTTGTTCTATTGTCGCTAACATAATCAATTAATCATCATCATAGGTTGACAGTCGTGGGGCTGGTTTGCCACAACACGCCATGAGTTGTCGATACTTGAGAATCCTTACGGATAATGCAGCAGCTTCTTCTTGCTTTCTGCATGGGTAATGAAAAAATATTGTTTCCGACCCTTTCCTTTGCCTTTTACGACTGGATCCACAGGAATAAGAAGCTAATAAAATAAGTTGTTTTTTTTTTTTTTTTAAAAAATTTCTTGTAATTTGGATCAAAACATATTCAGGTAATTTTATTTTTTTTTTTTTTTTTTCATTTAACCTAAGCTTCGAAAAAGCAAATTTTTTGACATTTAATCAATGTTATCCAAAGAGCATGCGTGACCAAAGAGCCCGATTTAACGGTACTTTTCTGTGAAAGTTCTGTTACAAATTCATTTCAGGTCCAGATTTGATTACACCGATAAACAAAATGCAAATTGCAATTAATGCAAGAATTGATCTAGGTCAGCCACTTCCTTCTGATCTGAAGTGTTGCAATGTTTTATCAATAACATTAGAATCAGCTTACAATTTGCCTCAAGTTGTAATATCGGAATCAATTTCCAATCAATTGAAATGTTCGGCGGGTAAGATATCCAAATTTTTAGAGTGTGTTACGCCTAAAAAAATGTATTAGGGGTGTCAAACAAGAGAGGACGATATCAAATGAGTAGAATATTTTAATGTGAAATGATGTCCTATTTTCAAATTCAGTGAGTTATTCCCTTGAAATTTTTAGATATAGGTACAGGGTACCAGGGTATAAATGGGACCTCTGAATATGGTGGGTAGCTGAGATCAAATGGAACATTCACACAAGAGAGGTCGATGTCAAATGAGTAGAACATTTTAATGTGAAATGATGTTCTGTGGCAACTCGATTCGTGATTGTGTGCAAGAATTTTACCAATTTCGGTTTTACACTGCAAACTTTTGGTTTATTATTTTCAATAATGAACCTTTGGAATCGTCATGAAAAAAAAATTACCCCCCCTCAAAATTTGGTATTTGGTACGTTTCAAGGTACGTAGAATTAAAAAATCGAATAAAAAAAAATCCGTTTGTCCGCCGCGCCGTACGCCGTGATGGGCACTTTTGCCACTTAGCGTTGACCTATTTGGATGAAATTCGGTGTATAAGTCGCATCTGGGATCTAATTGGGTGCAATCGAATACACTCTTGGCCATTTTTGCCGCTTTTTAGCGGTTTTCAGTATTGCTGTCTAAAAGGAGAATGTAAGAGCTAGAGATTTGTATGTATGTCATATAGGGGGTTTCAGTTACCTCCAAAACTTTTGGGTTCAATCAAATTTACCGCTGGCGGTTTTTACCGCTTTAAAGCGGTTTCCATTAATCCTGTCTAAAAAGAGAATGGGTCTAATTACGCCCCAGATTTGGAATCTTCACGAGAATCAAAAATACAAAAAAAAATATTGTTTGCCAGAAAAATAATAAAACCATGTCTTTCTATGAGTATATCTAAAATTGTGTCAAAGTTTTAACTCACTGAATCTGAAAACAGAAGGCATAATTTATGTCACGGCAGTCCCGTCTCAAATGACCAATAGATGTTAAATAGACGATACGATATTCGTTCCTCTATTTGTCACACCAACTCTGAATCTAATCGCCAGAATAGGTATTTTACACGACAATGTTTGAAATCCGTCCTTCTCTATAATGCCGACAATGAGTAGTCAATGGTATATAGTTATATGCAGCGTCTATGGCACGTTGAATAAATTGGTACCTATATATACCTATATCTGTTTCTATGGATTATTTTAGGGGGGTTAACTTTATTACAAAAGTTGCGAAAATGCTCCCTAACGGAAACTACGCCCTTTGAGTTTCAATGAATCGTAAAATTTAATTACGTCTTACCTGTTGGTAAAATAGTCCATAGAAACAGATTTAGGTAATTAGCTATATATACCAATTATTAGATGTTTGTAGTCACATTGAAATGTAATTTCTAAAATAATTTTGCATCGACTACAAGTAAATTGATGCGTTACGAGCGTTTTCGTCTGTTACGACATCTTCGTGTATTCTTGACTTCTCAATTTACTTGTAGTCGATACAAAAGTCGATACAATGTAGTCGGAGTGTTGTGAAAATAAATAATCCTTTGGACACGAACATCAAATAAGTGCTATGCTGATGAATCAGATTAAATTAAAGTTTATATTACGACAGTTGAGGAACGTTCTGCTCAATAGTGGTCAAATTTTGTGTAGACTCTCTGGGGAGGATATGAAAACTGCTTCTGCAACATTTTGATTGTTGTGGCTAAGCCTCAACTGCTCACGGGTATGCGAATCTAGGACGGAATTTTTGGTATTCTTCTTTTTCTCCTTTTTTTTCTGTGTGTTATTGTTTTCTAGGAATAAGCCTTCCAATAAGTCAGCAAACCTTGTTATCATCAGTCGACGAGGTGAAACCATATGGACAAGTCATCTTTGATGGTCAATACGCAAATATCCCTAATCAAGATGTCAATAGTAAATGGATTCAATTAAGTGAACTGCCAGGAAGGGCTAAATACATCAAACACAACATTGCGAAACATTTCAATAATGTTAAAAATATGGAAAATGTCAACTTGAATCCAAAAGAAGTGTTTTCTTTAGACGGCAAACCTCACATTGCGTTTAATCAAACATATCGAGTTTGGTTGACTGAGCAAGATGAACATATTGTTCGGGATCATATCGAACGTTACGGACTTTGTGCTGTGGAATTACTTATTATCTCGCACAATACAGGTGAACAAGGCAGTCCTCACATTGCGTTTAATCAAACATATCGAGTTTGGTTGACTGAGCAAGATGAACATATTGTTCGGGATCATATCGAACGTTACGGACTTTGTGCTGTGGAATTACTTATTATCTCGCACAATACAGGTGAACAAGGCAGTCCTCACATTGCGTTTAATCAAACATATCGAGTTT
>CM022879.1:28641996-28698436 GCA_012654025.1 Pachypsylla venusta | reverse complement strand
ACGTTTATTTGGTAGATACCACTTCTGTCAATTGGTTTTATTATGTCTTTCTGATCAAATAAGTTGTTTTTAAAATTAGCACTCGAAAAGAGTCGAAATCGAGAGTCGACTCATGGAGTCGACTCATATTGAGGAGTCGAGCGAGCGAGTCGACTCATGTAAGTGAGTCGAAAATCCCATCCCCAGTTCACAATGTTTTATCCACCCTGAGAATATTGCCCATTTTCATATTGAGATATAATTATTGTTTTCAATCTTGAACGAAAGAAAACTTAACATCAAAAGTTTGTCGGAAAATTGGAGAAACAACTTCGAGCTATTCTGAGAAGAATTTCTCAGAATTCATCGATTCTTTAAAGTTTGAAGGATGCTTGTGTTAGTATAAGACAAGGTATGCAGGGATTCATAGAAATTCAATACTCCAGATACCCTCCCCATTTCTAGATTCAAGGCTGGTGAGGATAGAGATAGAGATCCTTGGCTAGAACTGTGATAGTATACGCTCCAGTAGGGGTTAGTATAATAAGGTTATATTGTTTGTGTTGTTTGGAAACGGAACCCTAAAAAAGAAATCATGCACATCTGACAATGCACCATTTATTGGAAAGTTTTTTTATGTCTGTATTTCTCTGGCAAAAACAAATCTTAATATTGTAATATACCTAGTTCTGTATTGTATCGATTAAAATGAAACTGTCTGTTTATCCGTCGGTCTACAATATATTTTTAAGATAATCTGTATAATAAAATGCATATCGTATTACACAGTGAGATGATAATATTATACGGTGTGCGCAAAAGGTTTGGAAAAGATTACTCGGAAAAGGAACAAACAAGAGACCAACACAAATAGGTTATGTTACTCAAGTATAACTTCCTAAGCGAGACTATCAAACATTAATTCGTATCAATTATACGAATATAATGTGATCAAATAACGAAGGCATTACAATAATACTCGTAAAAATATCTGTCCTGCATAGCTTTGGGAAATATTTTCGTAATCAAATATTGAAATTTTTGAAAACAAGTAAATGTAGATTTCAATTTCATCTTTATATATAAAAGGCAATGTCCTGAGTGACTGATCAACGTAGAGCCGAAACTATTAATGCTACAGACTTGAAATGTATCAGGGACCTTCGTTGCACCATGTAAGTGTGTACTAAGAAATGATTTTGCAAAATTTTAATTTTAAGGGGTCGAAATCGCAAAAAGTAAACAATCCCCATAAGAAATAAATTGGAGCGAGAGAGATAACATGATACATGTATATAAAAATGTGATTTCATTTAAAATATGCGCGGTCGATGCCGCGATCGGGCGATGCTAGTATACATATAATAAAACCTGGCTCACATAAATGAGAACATATACCTAAGTTCATCATTAAACGTATATCTTTGTGCGACGAGACTTCATGGAGTAGATTTCGAGAAAATTAAATGTTTCAAATAACATCGATTTTTTTATTTTGATAATCTAAAATGAGACAAAGTTTTAGTAGTTCTTATTCTATGCTTTCCAAAACATTTTAATTTTTTGAAATTCGAACTGTAACATTGGAGATGACCGATTCAAAAATAAATCAAATCAAATCTCGACACAAGGAAAAATTGGGTATAACAACCTGTTACACCCTGTATATAATAAATATATTCTCATTAGTGATTCTGTTTCCTTTATACAGAACACTTCTTTTGCAAGCAGTACATGCATTTGGCAGGTCAGGTTTTTTAATTGAAAGTGTAATAAATTAATATATGCAAAAAAATTTATTTCTTTTGAAAAATAATTAAAATGTCAGGCAAAGGAATCTTGCAAAGATCAAAATGCTCAATATCCTCTTATAGCCCAAGAATTTTAGATGAAAAAAATGGGTTAAAAAACATTAAATGAAAAATGAAAAATAATTAAAATGTCAGACAAAAGAATCTTGCAAAGATCAAAATGCTCAATCTCCTCTTATAGCCCAGGAATTTTAGATAAAAAAATGGGTTAAAAAACATTGAATGATTAGTTCTAAATTTTGCTGAATATGTTATAGATTAGACCTCCCCTCATCAATGTAATGAATAGTCACGAGGAACCATCCGCCGTTTTTAATTTTATCGTCAGCCATCTTGAATTTTAAGCTTATTTTTTGGTTTCTCTTGATCGGTTAATTTTATCGATTTTTTTTTCAAGAACTTAATTGAATGACGATTACATTTCTTTCAATTGTGAGAAAATATTTTCACAGTTTGATTTGAATAGGTCGATACGGCGAAATTTTAATTATTAGTTCAAAATCATTTCCTACGAGCTTAGTTTTTTTGTCGAATCTCTGACCGTTTTCGAGATATAGAAAACAAAGTTTTCTATTTTATTTCACCATTATTATATATCTCAGAAAAAGTCAGATACGACAAAAATGTATGGCACTAAGTTTGTAGGAAATATTATTGTCGTTCAATTAAGTGCTATAAAATTATTCGTTCTGAAGATTTTGCCAAAAAAAAAAAAAAATCTACATTTCCTGGGATTGAAATATATGGAACTAGGCTTGTAGGAAATGTAATCGTCATTCAATTAATTTCTATAAAAAAAATCGATCAAATTCGAGATATTTACAGAAAAAAATAAGCTTTAAGGTACACGATGGCCGACTAAGAATGTCGAAATCGCGGATGATTACGCAACATTCCTGCATCGTGACTTTTCATAAAATCGTTTTTCTTTTTCTAAAACTCCTGGGCTATTATTTATGCAAATGTTTCAGTTTCTTTTTGTTAATTATGATTAAAAAATGCTGTGAAAGACATTTTCTCTCAATTTTCTTGTACCTTCCTCGCCTTTTCTCATTTCCCTTGAAAATTCTTAATTTTAATTATTTTTAGATTTTCCTTATACAGCGATCTTTTTACTAGTTTATTATTTTCAATAATGAATGAAACTTTCAAATCGTCCCGAAATATGTTATAACTTATATTTCAATTTACGTAGAATCCAAAAATCGAATTAAAAATCATTACTAACAGTAGAGTTAAAATGAGCTTTTGAATATAGTTCACATTACTTTTAATGTACACATCAATTCAAATGGAATATTCTTAACTTTTAAATCAAATAGGTTAGTATTTAAAGTGATATTCTCTTGGATTTAACGAGTATATTTAATGTAAACAAGGAGGGTTCCTTGGAACATTTCATTGATGGTCTTATTACAGAGCATTTCATTGGTCCATTCTTTATGTATAGTATTTTGATGAAGAAACTATACACACTTAATTGGCAGATGCGTTTTTTACATCTATAAAATATTTCAGGAAAATGAATTAAATATGGAAAAGATTGTCGTATAATGTAGATTGTAGGACATCAATCATCAAAAAATGTCAGGGAAAAATACAAATTGCTATAAAAAGTAAGAGTTTTATATTTTTTTGCTGTTGCAGAGGCATTTTTATAATAAATCAAAAGAATATCATATTTTTCTCACAGATAGGTAGTTCGGGTTGAACAAAATTTTCCGGTTGAACGCATTGTTTAAAATTATGTTTTCCATAATAAAAAACAGTCAGACTAAATTAAGTAATAATATTTTATGTAGGCGTAATTGTTCAAGCAAAAACATGGCCTAATTAATATTCAGGGTGTCTCGGACCACCCGGACAAAATCTTTTTCTCGCGAGCCTTCTAGAGTTGAAAATCTTTTTGAGTTATTTTTTCAACTCTAGAGTTCAGAGTTACAAAATGTCTCAAAATGTTTCATGTGGTAATGCAGCTCGGAATTCGATCCCGGGACCAGAAAAATAATGTGCATTAAAAAGTCACATACTTATCTCATCGCATAGCACATTTTCCCCATACATGCAATAAAAAACAAATGCACTGCTTTATGGGAGTGTGCTATCAGATCTGCTCGATCTGCGGACTCCCATGTGTTATTTACACAAGGGAGTCCGCAGATCGATTTCCTTTCTTATAAAAAAAAAAAAAATGTATGATATGCTATAAGATAAGTAAGTAAGCGGCTGTCTGAGAGCACCCTTAGGGACCTATTAAAAATCGATTCAAGAAAAAAAAGTTTGTTTTTATCCATTCTATAAAACCTATACCGTTTGGCAAAACAACCCGATACATCCTGTATATAACTTTAGAATTTCAAGTACAATCAATTAGATCATTGGAATTAAGCAACGTGCAGTAAGGGTTTATTTGGTGGGTGGATTTGTACGTTTACAGCGAACGGATAGTAAAATCCCCGTCTCGAATGATCTTAATTGTTAATCCACCATAAAATATGAATCCTACCAAAATAAGTTCAACGAAAGCCAAAAAAGCTATTGAAACCCAAACTGAACTTTTAAAAAAGAACGATGAACTTCTATAACAATACACTTCAATTGACTTTTAAGATTGAATTCTTGAAGTGAACGGTTCTCACCCATCTCTATAGAAAAGGCTGTACTAACCTTTACATGTGAAATATTAGTAAAGAAACACGAAGTTGAGTTACGATTCAGTTTCCTGTCCTCCCACACAAGTCTACCTCCAGAATGAGAAAAATGAGCTGCACAGGAAGCAAAAGAAAAGAAAAATATCACAGGACGTGTGAATGAACAGTGCCGAAATTGTGGTCTATACAATTCAAGAAGAATTAACACCTCTAACTTCGAAGTTACTTTTCAATGCCTTAGAGAACTCGCGGACAGCCGCACGCTTACTGACCTCATTACATATAACACATCACACATCTTATCGATAGCGCAGTTCACACCCATAAGAACATGTGTATTTGTTTTTCCTTGCATATATGCAGAGCTGTGTGCTATGCAATAAAATAAGTAAGTATGCGGCAGTCTGAGAGCATCCTAAGGCATTGAAAAAATAACACATACAGTAGAGTCCCGTTAATTGGATATTGAAGAGACCTTGGCATTATTTCGAACCATCGATATTTTCAAAAAATCGGGATTTCGAATTATATATGGAACAAAGAAATAAAGTTTTCCTTCGAGAGTCAACGCTTTTTTTTCTCCACGGCATGCCTCTTAGGCAAATGTTTTAAATGTACCTATAAGATTTTAGTTTGTTTTGTCAAATATCCCACTTTTTGAAGATTTTCTAAAAAGCCATCCCTAGTAGGGCTAAAAAATGGAAAAAGCCCTACATGTAGGGAATTCCCAATGATGAAAGATCTTCAGAAAAATGCAATTTCTACGGATACTGTGAGTAGCAAGCGAAGGTTACCGTGCCTGGAAAGGGTACACCTTAAGAGAGAGAACAGAAGTTTGAGCAATTGTAGGATTAAGGAAAGCATCGCCAACCCCAAATGGAATTGGAAAAGAAGAAGCAGATTAATTCCAGAGTAACGCCAGATTTGTTTGGGCCGCCATTATTATAAATTATTGTTGGCAATACATATTGCTTTCAATATTTTTGTTATCTCTTTGTGTTTATACGGGCTTTTGTTCTCCTTATAGTAATAGTTTGTGTTGTAAAGTCATAGAAAAGTACAGTAAGTAAAAAACACTACGGTTATTTATGACGAGGATTCACTTACTTTATCACTTCCGACGTCATAAATAACGGTAGTGTTTTTTAAAGTTACCAATAGGATGTCTAATATAAATTTGTTAAATAACAAAAACTAACTCAGTCAAAACTAACTAACTAACTCAAGTAAGTAAAACTAACTCAGTCAAAACTACCCAACGTTAAGTATCTCTTTTCCCTGAATCCGCCACTGAATAAATATCATTATGAAGAAGAAAAAAAAGAAGATTGAAATAAAAAGAGGAGTAACTGTTGGGTAAATGCTGCTGGGATGGAGAAGGGGTATCACAGAATGGAAAAGAATGTAAAATTTAACCCTTACAGTGAATTAACTGTTAGGAACAAAATGATGATGAAGAGCTGAAGTTTCCTGACAAACAAGAGTGGAATCTAAAGGTGGTTCATGCTATTGTCGCTTTAAGTCGCCCGTTTAGTGAAGCTCCATCTTGAAAAAGGATGACTTGACTTAGCATCAAATCGGTATAAGATTTTCATAACTTACCAATACAGTTAGGCAATACCACTAACAGTACACATGCAATATGTGACAAAAAATCAATTGAACTCTAAAGAGAGTTCCTCTTTATACTGTTCATCAAATAGTGGCATGTAATGGTAAACAGTAGGGCATGGGTTCAAGCCCAGCCAACCCACGGAATTTTATTCTCATGAATTTAAGTTATGTAATTTTACTAGTATTAGTATTAGAGTACATGGAAAGGGCGGGAATTATCAACATTAAATCTGACGTCCTTAGAGTAGCAAAGTTTTGCTACACAACCCTTCCACCACCATCACTTTCCGTGATGGACACGGGAATATTTTGTAGAACAAAGGCTCTTCCACCCAATGTGACATTTACATCGTTATTGCCAAATGAACATAGCAATGTCCCAGAAACAAATTCATGAAATCACATAAAATAGTTCCACATAAAATATATTTCCACGTTTATTGATAAACTAAAGAGTGTTCCATGTTAATAGCTTAAAACTTTTGGTTTATTATTTTCAATAATGAACCTTTGGAATGGTCATAAAAAAAAAATACCCCTGTCCGCCTTCCGCGTGATGGGCACACTGTCAGTCACATATTTAGGGTTTAATAATAAATTTTTAGTACGTGAATAACAGTGACGAAAATTTTTGGTGCAAAACTCGATCCCATAATTCATCAGTGACGATTTTTTTTGTCCTGACCGTGGCCATTAATAAAAGTGCAATTGGAACATCTCCAGTTTTTTTATCTTACACAGAAAAACGTTCTAAAAATCGTGAAGTGCCAGCGGGAACGGTGTATATCAACACTGTTTTACAAAGTAACCCGCTGTGATAGAAAGTGTGATTCGGACGGACTAAAAAACAACAATTTAAATGCCACTAAAAATTTAAACCCATCAATCTACGTTGCCGCTGACATAAAACTCTCCACACTTCTTCCTTTCTGTTCTATTAACTATTTCAGAAAGTCTGTCTAATTTACGAGTTTTTCATCATCATCTCAAATGGTTTCCTTCTCTTTTTACTTCCAATTCCTCGTTAACACATCAAAGTTATGGGTAAATGTTCCCCGCCATTTATTTTACGTACCTTTTTCTGTCTAGTGGCTTAAAAAGAAAGTCAAACTCGGTCAATGTGTCACATAGTTTTATAATTTTACTGGCTAAAAAATACCCCCCCCAACGGTATGCTCAAAAGGTATGATGCATAATTAGACCCCAAATATCACATACATACTAAATTTCAAAATTCTAAAACTTACAAATCTTTTTCTAGGAAAGACGCTAAAAAGCGACAATACTTTCATCTTTCTGTATAAAGAATTAGATTGGGTAAGATATCCCAGACAACAGAAATGTCGCCGTTTCGCAATAGAAAAAGAATCTGAGATTTTTTTTTTCTTCAGATTTTATAGGTACCTCAAAATCGATATTTCTAAAAACCCTAATTCATTTTGACATCCAGAAGAAAAAAATTTAGATTTGACCTAAACTGCATAAGGCACTGATGAAAATGAGAACCATTTGGCAGCCTTCGGCTGTTGTCACTGCTAATTAGTTAACTAATAATTTAACTAGATTTGGCAGCCTTCGGCCGTTGCCACAGCTCTTTAATAAGATAAGAATTTAATTTGCTTTGTCAGAATTCGGCTGTTGCTGCAGATCGTTAGTAAATTATTAATTTAATTTGTTTTGTCAGCATTCGGCTGTTGTCATAGCTCTTTAGTAAAATAATAACATATTTGCACTTGGCACATTTTGGCATTTGTCGCTGTTCTTTATTAAAATATTCAAATAATTAGATTTCGCAGCCTTCGGTTGTGGTCGCTACTAATTAGTAAAATATTAATTTAATTGCACTTGGCAAATGTCGCAGCTCTATGGTGGAAAGAAATTTTTGAATTTCATTAGGCAGCCTTTGGCTGTTGTCGCAGCTCTTTAGTGGGAAAAGGATGATTTGAATTAGATTAGACAGCGTTCGGCTGCTGTCGCAGCTCTTGAGTAGAACAAAAACCTTTAGATTAGGCAGCCCTTGGCTGGTGTCGCAGCTCTTTAGTGCAAATAAATATTTGAATTAGATCTGGCAGCCTTGGGCTGTTGTTGCAGCTCTTCGGTGCAAAGAAATATATGAATTAGATTTGGCAGCCGTCGGTTGTTGTCGCAGCCCTTTAGTGAAAGCAATATTTCAATATTTGAATTATATTTGGAAGCCTTCGGCTGTTATCACAGTTCTTTAGTCCGAAAGGATATTTGAATTAGACATGGTAGCCTTCGGCTGTTGTCGCATCTTTTTAGAGAAATTTTAGTGAAATCAAATGGTTTTGATTTGTGTCTGTTTTAAATCTCATCAAATTATATTGCAAGATTTAGAAAAGTGACCGATTTTAGTGCCCTAAAGACCCCCACAGATGGAGATAGTGCCATGATACCCAAAATTTGTCCATAAAATGTTACAAACAGTCTCCCTGTTTTGAATTACAGCAAAATTGGTGTGATAATGCCACTTTTAAAAAAAGGGACCCAAATTTGAGGTTTGGTGCCCTAAAGTGGAGACTCGAATATAGCCCCATGACGTCCCAAATTTGTCAATAATATGTTACAAACAGTCTCTGTTTTAAAATTACAGCTAAATTTGAGTGATATTGCCACTTTTAGAGAAAAGACCTGAACGTGAGATTTGTCCTAAAGTGCCCCCGGATGAAAATGGCCCCATGAGGTGATACTATGTTACAAACAATCTCCATTTTAGATTTCATCAAAATCGGGATTTCCGTTTGGGTTCTAGGGGGTCGCCACAAAATGATCGCTTTTGGCCCATAAATGGAACCCAGAGGGTGCTATCTCTAATGTTCAGGTTTGGGCTGGAAATATGGCCTCAAAGAATATTGTGGCCAAATATCATCAAAATCTGGCAAATAATAAATGCTATCTACAGCACGGACACGATTTTTGCGGACAGACGGACGGACACACATTTTTTCTAGACCCATTTCTTGGAATTGAGTCGTCATAATTCGTCTGGAAAAGCAATCAAATAAAATAAAAAAAAATAAAAAATAAAAAAAAGACATGGAAATCTTTTACCATTGCAATACTTTATTTACCTATACTTCGTATATGGAAAGAAAGTAAAAAAGTCATTCAAAAGTTAAGGAACGGGGACCACTAATTCTGGGGCACGCTATATATATCTTTGTATGCATATAAAATTCTAAAATGATTAGGAAAATCCCCAAAGCAGATATTTTGACTACCTGATATGATAAATAACAAAAGAACATTTGGAATATAAATATGAAATTTGTATGCAAGGAAAATAGAAAGTAAACAAGATAGAGGAAATGGGCTGAACTTTTGTAACGTGATTGAATGGCAGAAATCCGATCCCTGAAAGAGCAGATTATGAATTTCGTATCTAAAAACATATTCAGGGAATAGGTAATATATGACAAAATCCTTAATGTAAACATCACACTACTTTCCCTATCGACATATAAAAAAAATCTAATGTGAGCATCACCATTTTTCCTTATCTACAGGGTGTATCTAAATTATTACGTCGCCAAAAAATTATGGGTGGTAAAACACATCAGCATTTGCAGTCAAAAAGACCAACATACCCTATGGCGGAAATATACCGTTTTCAAAATGGCGTGTTTTTTTTGTGTGATTTTCAAAATGCATGACCTCGCTGTACTTCTTAAGTAACATCTTTTTTTTTTGCACATTGTATCAAAAAAATTCAGAAAAAGTCAGAAAAGGGTGAAAGGTCAGAAAATATGCCATAGAAATGATATGTTACATGTGGTTAAACCAAAAGTTGTAACTATTTTTCTCAAATTATAAACAAAAAAAGTTCTAAAATTTTAGCGGACTCGCCAAATTCTTTGTGAAAAAGGCCCGAAAAAATTTCTGCAAAACCGACGCCACTCGGTTGTTGTTTAAGAATAACGTGCCTGCGTTCTTGGGTTTCCAAAAATATGAAAATTATTTACATAACATGCATATTGGGAAAGTTATGAATTGATTACTTGAGAAATTCGTGGGTTGCTTTGAACCGGAAATTTACGAACCCCTCTATCATTCTTTCATCTAAAATCATCGTATTAATAGTAACAATAGTAAGCAATTCACTTAGTTGATGTGAAAAGTCGTGTACGCTTCTTCTTGGCAACACATAATTCGATTTTCAGATGTTACTGTTTACGAAATATACCTACCAATATTTATGATTGTAATGCAATAGCCATTGTCCCATATTAGGCCACTATGGCTAAATTTCTGTGTTTGAATTTTTTTCTAAACTTTTAAGTTGATTTATTTATTATTCAGAAAAAAACTTGAAAAATATCATTATGATAATTTTCTCACCGGGGCTCTTAGGAAATCTCGAGCATGGTGGGGATTCTCCTCATTTCCTCCCCTCTCGTCGGACCTGTTCGAGTGTACAGAGATAATAATTGTATTATTGTGACAATAATTTTATTTTCATTTTCTTATGAAGTAAAATTTAATAAAAATATGTAAGTAATTTTAAGAAATGGAATTTATTAATAAAAGGCAGATAAAATCTCTGGTATCTCTACAGATACACAATAAAAAATGTCATCGATTGGGCGGAGATAGAACAAAATGAGAAATACAATGTTTGACGATGGTGACGAGATTTCATTCATCGACCCATCCAATGATGGAACGGTTATGTTTATGTACGTATGTAAAATCTCTGGTTCAGGAAACTCCTGTAGGGAGAGGAAATTGTTGCTAGGATCGTTTAGCTTGTGGTTATCTATTTTTACCATTCAGGCAGCACCTATTTATTTGACCTATTTAAGTCGTCAAAGGCCAGAACGAGTTTAGAATTGGAAAGGGGTGGTTATCGTTACAACTTTTTGCTTAGCCACATGTAACATATCATTTATATGGCAAATTTTGTGACCTCTCACATGACAAAATATTTTTTTTGATACAATGTGCAAAAAAGACATTCTTCAAGAAGTACCGCAAGGTCATGTATCTTGAAAATAACACCAAAAAGCCACTATTTTAAAACAATACATAAAAAAAATCGCATGTGAACATCACTTGACTTTCCTATCTAGATATAAAAAAAATCATGTGAACATCACTCAACTTTCCCTACCTACATATAAAAAAATCCCATGTAAACATCACTTGAATTTCCTATCTAGATATAAAAAAATTCATGTGAACATCACTGAACTTTCCCTACCTACATATAAAAAAATCCCATGTAAACATCACTTGAATTTCCTATCTAGATATAAAAAAATTCATGTGAACATCACTCAACTTTCCCTACCTACATATAAAAAAATCCCATGTAAACATCACTTGAATTTCCTATCTAGATATAAAAAAATTCATGTGAACATCACTCAACTTTCCCTACCTACATATAAAAAAATCCCATGTAAACATCACTTGAATTTCCTATCTAGATATAAAAAAATTCATGTGAACATCACTGAACTTTCCCTACCTACATATAAAAAAATCCCATGTAAACATCACTTGAATTTCCTATCTAGATATAAAAAAATTCATGTGAACATCACTCAACTTTCCCTACCTACATATAANCTGGAAACTTACAATCAGGTAACTATTGACCTCACCTACACTGAATATAATACTACGGGATGAAATTCAAAAGTTAATGTTACCCCGGGCAGGAGATAGGTAATTTAAAAGTTTACAATTTGGATACTCACTGACTGACTGATTCACTCATCATCAAAAGTTTTAGGCACTTCCCGCATATCTAGCGCGCTGAAATTTTGCATGAAGTGAGCAATTGACATCCAAGTAAAAAGAAAAACCCGAAGATTTGAACTTTTTAACTCTAACTCCACAACGTATTTTAAGGTAGTTTTAACTGATCTAGTGGGGTAGTTTTATCTGGTTACTATCGGACACGGTGATGCCACTATTGAATGAATGACTGAATGGGAGAGAAATGCATGCCAGAAATGAATTTTATTTCTTACCTGTACGAATCATGCCTCCTCTGTGCGGCGTGCTGGCTCTGTCCCGGTACATCCAATGTGTGCATGAACACATTACTACATTTAGACTCTTCATAACACGGTTCCTCAGATACATGAATGACGGCAATATCATTGTCATCAATAATTCGAATCAGAGGCACTTGTAACTCACTAATGTTTTCCATCCTCATCACAGAGGCTCTGAAACAAACAGGAAAACTGAAATTAGAAACGGAAGGGAGCAAGCCAGCTCTATTAGGTATAAGGTGACGGTCCTAAGCCTGTGGAAATACTGAAGATTTGGTGTTAGGAAGGACACGCATCCTTCAAAAAACTTGTGCTTCAAACCACAAAAATGGAAAGACATCGGTAAGCGTGAAGCAAGCGATGGTTACCGTGCCAGGAAAGAGTACAGTTAAAAAGATTAGGCACTGAACAGAAGATTGTGGCATGGTAGAAGGAATTAAGGAAACCAACGCTGACCCCAAATAGAATTGGGAGAGGGTGAAGATAGAGGAGAAGGAGAAGTACAAATGTTGTAGTCCGGGGCATAGGGAGTGAATCCTGAATTCGATTTTATGACCCAAAAACATATTATTAATCACCTCACACCGAGTATTGAAAGATCTTTACTTTTTCTGAGGCCATATTACCCGCCATCATGATTTTCCCGAGTCAACCATAGTTCAAGCGAATTCCTGTATTTCATTTGAATCTTTCTTCATTTATGCCAGTATTTTGCCGCCATTTGTGGGGACCGTGAGGCCTGAGCGACTAATTTGACCTAAAATATAAAATTTCTCCAAATTTTATTTTCATTTTGTAGAAATCAATACAAAATGTAGAGTTAAATCACGGGATAAGTATAATTTTGTTCCCTTTGCCCCCAGACTATTGGGTTGCTCTCAGAGGGTACAGGGAGCCAATACGTCACCATCAGAATTTAAAGAAATTTCAAAAAGTGGTAAATTTGACTGAGAACATGCCTTATTATTTGCAACAACTCGCCATGAATAGTCGATTTTTTTAGAGCTTCTCCTTGCTTTCTGCATTGATGCTGGAAGGGATATCGTTTCCGACCCTGTCCTTAGCCGCCTTTTACGATTGGCATTGACATGAATGCCTTGGAAGTATTCATTTTAAGTCCCCCTTATCCACAGGGACTAATAATTTATGTTATCATACATAAGAGTATGTACCTATCCATATCCATACTAATATTATAAATGCGAAAGTAACTCTGTCTGTCTATCTGTCTGTATGTATGTATGTTACGCTTTCACGCTTAAACTACTGAACCGATTTTGATGAAATTTGGTATGGAGATAGACTAAACTTTAGGAAAGGACATAGGCTACTTTTGGGGTTGAAACTATAAACGGCCATGCCTCTAAGGCGCCAAGCGAAGCGGGCGTATCCTGCTAGTACTAATATATAAATGCGAAAGTAACTCTGTCTGTATGTATGTATGTTGCGCTTTCACGCTTAAACTACTGAACCGATTTTGATGAAATTTGGTGTGGAATTAGACTAAACTTTAGGAAAGGACATAGGCTACTTTTTATCGTGAAAAAAGGGGGTTGGAACTATAAACGGCCATGCCTCTAAGGCGCCAAGCGAAGCGGGCGTATTCTGCTAGTAATGACATAAATTTTCTTTGTTAGATTCAGAATATTCAAATAGTTGAGTTAACATCTGTCCGTAGCAGCACCGCACAGATTGCTCATTTCATTCTTTACAAAAATTGTATTTTATCAAAATTTATCCAAAAGTCTGTAAAAAGCAGCACAATACAAATTTCAAAAGAGCAGAATATATGTATTTATATTCCTTAGGGTATCCGGAGACAGCCGCTTACTTATCTTATAGCATATCACACATCTATATATATAAAAGTGAATCTCTGTTTGTTTGTTTGTTTATTTATTTGTTTGTTTATTTATTTGTTTGTTTGTTCGCTTATAACTTACGAACTACGGCTCGGAATTGCACGAAACTTTGCACACTTATTTGTTTTTACCCGGGGAAGGTTATAGGCACGGTATTGTCCGGCCATTTTAGTNTATGGAGATAGACTAAACTTTAGGAAAGGACATAGGCTACTTTTTATCGTGAAAAAAGGGGGTTGGAACTATAAACGGCCATGCCTCTAAGGCGCCAAGCGAAGCGGGCGTATTCTGCTAGTAATGACATAAATTTTCTTTGTTAGATTCAGAATGTTCAAATAGTTGAGTTAACATCTGTCCGTAGCAGCACCGCACAGATTGCTCATTTTATTCTTTACAAAAATTGTATTTTATCAAAATTTATCCAAAAGTCTGTAAAAAGCAGCACAATACAAATTTCAAAAGAGCAGAATATATGTATTTATATTCCTTAGGGTATCCGGAGACAGCCGCTTACTTATCTTATAGCATATCACACATTGTTAATATATGCAGGAAAAAAAAAGTACACATGTTTTTATGGGAGTGTGCTAATTGCTCGATCTGCGGACATCCGTAAGAACATGTTTATTTGTTCTTTTCTTGCTTATAAACAATGTGTGATATACTATAAGGTAAGAAAGCTGCTGTCTGAGAGCATCCTTATCCATGAGAAAGAAAGAGATGAAATGTTCGATGTCGATTTTTTCATTCCAAAACTGTTTTTCAGGTCTCCAGAACCCAAATCTCGATGGCCACTTGTAATACGAGTATATACAGGCAGCAAATTTTAAGCAAACTCATTTGGTTGAAATCGAAACAATTCTTAACAGTTTTCACAAATCTTTATATATAAAAGGCAATGTCCTGAGTGACTGATCAACGTAAAGCCGAAACTATTAATGCTACAGACTTGAAATTTGGCAGGGACCTTCCTTGCAGCATGTAAGTGTGCACTAAGGATTTTGAAAAATTTTAATTTTAAGGGGTAGAAATCGCGAAAAGTAAACAATCCCCAGAAATACATTGGAGCGAGAGATAGCATAATACATCATTTAAAATAATTATGCGCAGGAGAAAGCGGCGATCGGGAGATGCTAGTTGTTTATTTAAATCAGAAATTTGTGTATGCCTATCTATGTCTGTTCCCATACCAGAGCTCAAACGGTAGCAGATAGCGAAAAATTGATATCAATTTTTAGTGGCCTACGACCCCAGGAAAATTATCAGAGCTAAGTCGTTATCGAGTTACGGTCAAATTTAAAAAAAAATCACCAAAATCAGACTGATTTTAGGACATTTTCTGCACAAGTTCGAAACATGGAACGGGCAAAATAAAATTTAGAAAATACTAAAAAGTTAGAATGGCCGTGGTCCTAAGGCCCCTGGCAAAACGTTTAAATATTGTTTTTTAAAAGGTTGCAATATACATACAGGCTGGACTCAAACCCATACTCCCCAAAGAGATCCTGTCTGGAAAGAGAGCGGTAGGTGCCAGAGAAATGGTATGGATATTAATTATGTACATAGAGCATGACAAATTCTACCAAGACATTTTGTTCACATCACACGGAGTAATGGCTGAAACTCGAGATTTGAGCTCTGTGAGGACTCTGTTTTGGCATTGAAAACTCGACATAGAAAATTTCAGCCCATTACTATAGTTTCTTCCTCTTTTTGATAGATAAGGAAAGTCGTGTGATGTTCACACCAGATTTTTCAATAAGCTAACATGTAAGCCACCAATTTCATTAAGCAATCTCTACTCCAGATGTTGATCTGCTGAAATGGGACAAGAACAAAGCAATGGAGGGGGAAATGATAAATAATATGTCAACTAAAAATGAAGCTTTTGGAGCTGCTTTCGAAAAAGGAAAAGGTCGAGATGAAAGGTATGATGAAATCGAAACAAATTGTTTAATTATGCAATAAGCAATAGAATAGTTGCTATGTGACGGTAACATTCTCCCTCCCCCTCCCCGCCAAGAAGGAGAGAAGTGGGGATGATTGTTCTTTTATTTTGCTCCTAATATGAGAAATTCAGGTATTATTGACAGGAATGAAAATAAAATGGTAGCCTCATATTATCAACCTGTTTCTACCATCTCCTAAAATAGATGAGTCTACTAGCTGTTTTCCCGTGCTTCGCTACGGTGACAAAATTCAACAACAATTTCGAGATCGCGAAATTAAATCTTCTCAATTTTAGATATTTGGTGGAACCGTCCCCCAGAGTAAACACGGCTCCTATTTAGAAAATTTAATATTTTACTCAAAGATTATATTACTGTTTGCACTGCGGAACACCTTCGTATAAAATTTCAGCTTTCTCGCTCATCCCGAAGTGATATGGGTTTTTGGTGGAACCAACCCCCAGAGTGAGCACCGCTCCTAGTTTGAAAGTTCAATATTTTATTCAAGGATGTGGCATTTTATACTGCGGAACACCTTTTTATCAATTTTCATCTTTCTCGCTCATCCCGAAGTGGTTCTGCTCAATTCCGATTTCTTGGTGGTGAAAACCGCCCATAAATCGGGGAGAAACCGGAAAATTTCAAATTTTATATTTTTCATGGGGTCCTTATATATTGTTTGGAGGGCGGTCTATTCTCGGTCTATAATTTTTCGTTATCTCTTTTAGTTTGCCCAGAAAAAAAATTGCAAAAAGACCCGCTAAATAGCGTCATTTTTGGCGTTAACTTGCTCCCACTTGATCTTTAATTACGCACTTACATACTAAAAGGGGTCTGTGTGCCAAGTTTCAAGTCTCTAGGTTTAGCCATCGTGTGGAGCTACGTTGATCAATCAGTCGGTATACCGAATGGGCTTTGCTTTTATAAATGGGAAGAACGCTCATATAACAAGACCGGAACTATTCCAAATTGTATTTGTTTTACAATTAAGTTCTCGCTTTGCTTCCTCCTGCATTAAACTTGCAGAAGGAACTTGACAAAGTCCTTGAAATATTTTTTTTAAATTTATTCAATTTTATTTTTACAATAATATTTTAAAATCAAAGGTACTTTCCCTAAGCTGAATTGACATTATACTTGCAAACCTTTTGGACCCCTTTATTCAAATACTTTTAATAGTAATCATTGAATTAACAAGAAACATCATTCGACCTTTAGCATCAAGTGTACTTTTAACAGCAAACCTAATTGCTGGGCATTTACTAATAGCTCTTTTAGGAAATACATTTAACAGGGCCCCCTTACTTATTAGGAGAAATTCAATAATTACCTTGAACATTTCCCGACCTTGGAAAGTCTTTAAGGTAATTTAAAGCTCAAACCTTTTTTTTAAAGAACCCTGTATTTTTGATTCTGATATTCAGCTTTGTATATTCTTAAAGATCTTTTTGCTTTGACTTACAGTTTTTGAGTTCATTTTTACCTTATCTTGTTCTGAGTAAAAAATATCTAACATATGAAGTATTGTTTAGCAGCACGCCCATTTTGAAATATTTGGGCATAATATAATTATGGTGAAACATAAAGGGTACTGAAATGCTCCTAACATGTTAGATATCCCTTTGTANTTGACTTACAGTTTTTGAGTTCATTTTTACCTTATCTTGTTCTGAGTAAAAAATATCTAACATATGAAGTATTATTTAGCAGCACGCCCATTTTGAAATATTTGGGCATAATATAATTATGGTGAAACATAAAGGGTACTGAAATGCTCCACATGTTAGATATCCCTTTGTAAGAGCAAACCAAGCACAAAATTATATCGAAAACTATATTTTCAAAAAATATTTCTTTTTTGATTAAAACTTTAATACAAAATTCAAAACCACAATCAAAAATACAGGGTTCCATGTAAAAAACAAATTTGAGCTTAAAATAACCTTGAAGACGACCTTGGAGAAAATTTTCGAGGTCGCCAGTAAATTTGCCCTCAAAAAGTAAGGGGGGTTGTATCGAACGTTTTCTTTCTATCTTTTTTGACTACCTATGTCCTTTAAAATTAAAACTAAGTCCTCTACAAACTTATTGACAATTGTTTTCATCCCCTATATTTTTTTTTAAAACTCACTTTTCACGGTCTCCCACGGTCTTCTGTAACGTTCAAGCATAAAAAAAGGTATAATGATTTTGATGTGTCTGTTGTTATTTTCTTGGGTGGTTAGAGCTTAAATACCTACCAAGAACCGAGAATTTGCAGAAGTAAAATGAATATTTCTCTGATGTCGCGTTTTGAATTAAGACAGCTAAACATAACTTATCATTCGACTTTTTCAACCGTTTGAGCACAGCTATTCAATCAGAAAATTAGGTGTTATTTGAAAGGAATTAAAATCCAATAGATTTTGATATTATAAATTAATCTTCTGGAATCTAAATGGTCAATAAAATACTTTACAATTGAATAACCATAAATTTGGTGTTATTTGAAAGGAATTAAAATCCAATAGATTTTGATATTATAAATTAATCTTCTGGAATCTAAATGGTCAATAAAATACTTTGCAATTGAATAACCATAAATTAGGTGTTATTTGAAAGGAATTAAAATCCAATAGATTTTGATATTATAAATTAATCTTCTGGAATCTAAATGGTCAATAAAATATTTTACAATTGAATAACCATAAATTGGGTGTTATTTGAAAGGAATTAAAATCCAATAGGTTGATATTATAATTTAATCTTCTGGAATACAATTGAATAACCATAAATTAACAGAAGCACAAATTTGTTCATAGGAAACATTTCTCAAGTCCATCACTTCACACAAAGAGTTGAAAAGTTATATCTTTATGTTTCCACTCAAATGCACATTTCCAGACTAATCACATAATAAGGAAAATAAACCTTTCCGAAACAAGTCACGTGTGTATAGGCCCGACGAGAGGGGGAAATCGAGGGTATCCCCCAGGCCCGGGATTTCCTAAGAGGCCCGGTCAGAAAGTTATCATAATGAAATTTTTAATTTTTTTTCTTCTTCTGAATAATAAATACCTACATCAACTAAAAAGATTTGAAAAATTTTCAAACACACAAGATCAGAAATGGCCATTGGCCATTTTCCTATCCTATTAGAGCTTTTCAAAATTCAAAAATTACAAGCCGTTCAAAATTTAAGGGGTTCAGCGGCCATTCTGGGACACGCTGTATAATATTATATATATAGATAAATTATGCGCCTATGTACGAGTATGCCCTAAGATTAGATCCTATTTTTTGACATACTTTAGCAAGCGGATCTTTAAGACGGTAACTGCTAGAAGAACTTTCTTCTACAGCTTGCGCACATCTGTACAGAGCTGAGATGGAGTCGAGTTTTTATGGTGTGGGAAGACGGAGCATCTGTAGAGTGCTGAGTGGAGTCGAATTTTTTTAATGTCAGAAGATGGAGTCGAATTTTTAAAGTGTGGGAAAACGGAGATTTTTATCCAGGGCTACGGAGTTGGAGTGGGAGTCACGNGCTACGGAGTTGGAGTCAGAGTCAAGGAACTTTTTTTCCCCTAATTTTCAACAACAGAAGAAGTGAAAGTGGAAATTTGAAATCATATGGAGTGATTATGAAAGATTATTTTCTCGACTTGCAGACCAGACCTGCAATAGGTTTGGATGTTGAACTTATTCGTATCAATCTTCGATTGCTTTTAAAAAACGGGACAACGTTTTTTTTTTCCAAACTTTTAATGATATATTCTACAAACAGTGGTGTTTTGTGTGATATGAAACATAACACAGAGTTTACATAACACAGAGTTTATATAAAAGTATAAATATTAACAATTCCATGGATTGTGTGTACAGGAAGGTAGGCTGAGATGGTTTGGACATGTTGAAAGAAGGGATGGGGATTATATTGGAAAGAGAGTTAATCGTTTAAATATTGCAGGAAGTAGAAGAAAGGAAAGACCAAAAATAAGATGGAAGGATAAAGTGAACGAAGATTTGAGAGAGAGAGAGAGAGAGAGAGAGAGAGAGAGAGAGAGAGAGAGAATGGAGAAAGGATGAGGCCTTAGAGAGAGAAAAGTGGAGGAAAAGAATTCAGGAAGGCAATGCCACCCCATATAGATATGGGACAAGGTTTAGTAAAAGAAGAAGAAGATAAACGAGGCAGTAACAATAAACTTGGTTCCATTAATAGATATTACCACGTTCATTGCCGCAATTTTTGTAGGAGTAGTCTGAACTTGGGTTTTTTTTTCAATTATATTTTTGTGTGAGGTCTACATTTACTCGTCAATTAGTAAAAAAGATAAATGCCTGAACACAATCGCCGACACTGTTCCAAGTTTTGTGTATGAGAGAAATGCATCAGCTGACTGATCACGTGGGGCCTGAATTACATACGGACACCACCCAATAACAAAAACAACAACAACACCAAACAGTTTTCTTGAAAATGTCGAATTCAAACCGTTTTATGACTTTTGCAGGACCCAGTATCCAGTATAGAGACAAAATAGGTGGAGAGGTAGTAAATATTATTGGAATATGGGAATGATTTTTTTTTTATATAGTAAACTATGAACTATGTGAGATTGTGAGAAGATGCAGTAAGTGAGCATGGTCACTACTTGGATGGGTGACCGCATGGAAACATCACGTATCGTTGGCTCTTTTTCCGGCCCAACCCAGACTGGGTGAGGTCAATGNTTTATTTCGAAACAGTTACGGACTTAAAGAATACTTAAGTTTACGTATAAAACGACGACAGAGAAAAATGACATTTCCCATTCCTGAGAAATAAAAATCGAGAGAGTTTCAATAAAAAATGACATTTCATCAATTTTGTTTACTTGATATAAAATCCAGGAGATACTTCTGATTGCCATAAAAGAGGGACATTGAATTCAATCATTCGAGTCAGTCTCCAAACTAAAACCGGTACGAACATAAATCGGGACAAAATGATGAAATTTCAAAGGACTGTCCTTGAAATGACGGCGGTGTGGACAGGAGCCTTGTCATGGAAGATCTGAACACATCTTAAAAGAATACGCGGAAACTAGGCAAATAAGACATGTCAAAATAAAAATGATCAAAATATTTAGATAAGTTTACGTCGTATTATCTTTATACATGTAAAAATATTGTCAGAACTACAATATATTACCCCTTTGTTGTTCGGGGCACGAACTTTTGGATCCACCCTCTTGCATATAATTTCAGCCAATGATTTTTGGGCGATTCATTCCCACCAATTTTATCCTTTATGTATTCTGTACAAATATACCAACATAGCTACAACAACTACAACTTTCACTTTTCATTTAGTTCTTTCTAGTACTACACATATCATACTTTTCCTTCAGACTTCAGAAAAATTTCGAAAAATATATATGTACGTCAGGATAAATGGAGAGATATATTCGGTGTAAAACAGCTAAGGTAAGCAATGTTAAGGAAAAGAACATTGTATTGCAAAATGTACTTTAGACACGCTCCATAAAACATGAGACCGCACAGAATATAATGGTGAAGTTTACAAAATGCCATCACATGAACTTTAACAATATGTGACGGTATAGAATGAAAGTGAAATAAGATTATGCAAGGCCCTACACTGAAAAAAAAGTCTCTAAGGAACCCGTTTTATTTCCATTATAAATGCTCCTTATTTCATTTGAATTATTTTGTGTGTTCAGGGATGTCTATATAATTACATTGGAAATAAATACCTCCCTCCTAATATAATTTTCAAAATCGGACTCAAGATAAAAACGTGATTCATTATTGAAAATAATAAACCAAAATTGTAGTGACAAAGGTGCGCCAAGGATAAATGTTTTATGAGCTACTTACATACTGTAATCAAATATTTGTTGTAGTTACACCGAGGAGAGCCAGCTTCATTAGGTGACGATCCTAATACCGTGTTATTAAAGAATATTTGGTGTTAGGAAGAGCTTCAAACCAATGATGATAGATCATCAGCGCAATGTGTTTCTAATGGATACTGTGACAAGCGAGCGAGGGTTACTGTGCCAGGAAAGAGTATATCTAAAGGGACGGTACAGAAAATAAGATAGAATGAATTTAGGAAGGCAACGCTGACCCCAAATATAATTGAGAAAAAGTTAAGTTAAAGAAGACTGTAATAATTTTTAATCCGACTGCACATCAATTTAAATATACATATCGATTTGAATTAAAAGTTACAAAAATATTGACAATGAGATACTCTGATAAGTAATGTGAACTGTATTCTAAATAGTACAGCTCCTTTAACTTCCCTCATGTGTTCTGTTGGAGCGAATTTAAACGCGACCCGACTCAGGATAACATTCAATTGCTTAATATTATAAGCATTTTTTTTAGTATGCACAGAATTTTCATCATACTATGAACTAATCTACTTTAAGCATGGGCAAATTTTAAGCAGATGGCAATTAGAGTATTTTAACGTCATATACTTCAGCAAGTCTCAGATAGGATTACCTGGAATTTTCGCATGAAAAATCAGGACAATTAAGAAAAAGAGGACACTTCTATTAATAGAAAAAAAGTAGTTAATTTAGGAGTTTGTCATGCAATACAGTGCTTTAAGTCATAAGCTTATATTACTGCTGGCCATAGCCATACTTTTTATTTTCAGAGCTCTGGATTTTTGTCAGGAGGGTTTGTGTCTTCAATTAGGATATACTCGTATAATACAATTGCATAGGTAATATTATAAAGAGGGTTTTTAGAATGGTGAAACAGTAATCTGAAGAAATCCAAAAAATAAATCTTACGTACAGAATTAAAAAAAAATATATATTCATCTGTTCCGTATCCTATGAATTGTGGGGAGGCGGGACTGAGTGAATTATCGTACAATTTCATGCAAACATAATTCGACTTGAAAAGATTGAACAAAAAAATCCTTATCAAAATATTTGATTGAATAAATTGAAAAACTTCAATTTCCTCGCTGGATGATGAATTTTGCAAATCAGTTGGAGAGAGAGCAAAGGGAAATGTTGGAGAAGATAAGGGAATGGGAAACAAAAACAAATAAGCTGTACACCAATTAATATACTGACGCTAACGTGCGTAAATAAATCCGAGCACAAAAAATTAATGCAATAACAAAATTGAATTTGGTCGCATAAAATATTGAATAGTTTTTAGAACGCTAACAGCAGTGTTGTTGTAGAGTTTACCTTTACACTAAGAGAGAAAGAGAGTAGTTTGGAGATTGCATAGTGTATGGGTGTTGAAAAGGTATATTGGGAAATGAGAAAATAAGAGATATATTAGGGAAAGTTGGATCATGTAGAGAGAAAAGTTGAAAATTATATTAAAGGAAAAGTAGAGAGATAAAAGATAGAAGTGTTAGAGGAAAGCTTGGCTCTCTCTGCCAAACCTAAGCACAGCTTGATCCCTAGTATCAGTAAACCACAAACACCCAGCCCCTACCCTCTACCGTACAAACATAGAGAAATACTGTACGACGTCATTTCGAACATGACAAGGAACATAAACAAATGAAATCATACATACCATAGCCCACAGATCAAGATCGACAGCAGTATAAAGTCCTAGGATATTTCCTAACAAGGAATCAGATCAGTTTAAGACCAGCTCCTGTTTTGCCAAATTATAAGATCTAATCGAGTTGTTACATCAAGCTTCCTACAAGTGTATCCAGTAGAAGAAACGCAGGAAAAAGAGTTAGGCCAAAGACGAGATAGACCTTAGAAAGTATGAACAAGAAAAAAGAAGTCCACGGTTTAGGAGATAGAGTTGGAAATAATGGCAGTCATTTCACAGCCCAAAGGATCCTTAACCACCCAATCTATCTTCAAGGCACTCCTTTTTGTTAACAAAAATCAATTGAAGCCATTAAAAGAAATTGCCAGAAGAGTGGAACATTTGGGAAGAAGAATTCAGAAGATTCTCTGCAGTGAAAGCGGGTACTTTCAGAAATCCCACACCTTTTATATCAACCATCGTATATAATAATGACTGAATTGGTTAACACGCAAATCGCGTTCTGGATATGGGATTTAAGCTATTGTCCAGTAAATAAATAAAAACCACATTAAAAATATCTAAATATCACATCACATTGTTTCAATTCCGAGTACATTGTTGTGTTGTGGCGATAATAACTTGGCAACGTTTCTTGCATTATTAGCGTATCTATTGTGTATTGTGTGAGTATGTCAAATGGTCATGTTCACCTCACCTCACATTCTTTACGAAGACCACACATAAACATACAAAATAAATTGGAAAAATATCAATCAGACAGTTCAAATTAAAGGTCCAGCCAATCAGATGTTTATCACTACATCCTCATGGACCGAGTCCACTTGAGCTGATGGTGTAAGAAAGCGACTCTGTAATATCATTATGTTTGTAACTACTTGACATAGGCTACTTTTTATCGCGAAAAAAGGGGTTGGAACTATAAACGGCCATGCCTATAAGGCGCCAAGCGAAGCGGGCGTATTCTGCTAGTTGTATTATAATTACGTCAGTAGCACAATACTGACGTAATTATAATACAACTAGCAGAATACGCCCGCTTCGCTTGGCGCCTTATAGGCATGGCCGTTTATAGTTCCAACCCCTTTTTTCGCGATAAAAAGTAGCCTATGTCCTTTCCTAAAGTTTAGTCTATCTCCATACCAAATTTCATCAAAATCGGTTCATTAGTTTAAGCGTGAAAGCGTAACATACATACAGACAGACAGACAGAGTTACTTTCGCATTTATAATATTAGTATGGATGATTCTCATGATTCTAGGGGCTCATGTCAATTATCAGCCTCCAAGAACAGATGTTTGATGACAATTAAAAACTTTAGCAGTAGACTACAACTTATCTAACATTAGCAACTGACTACAACTTATCTGGAGTATAGAGCTACTGTCTCATACATCTGGGTACCATCGGAGACGATGATGCCACTATTGATTGATTGGCATGCGCGGATATACGGGAGGGCCCGGGGCGCACGTGCCCCCCAGTTTTTTTAAACGGGCGGTGTTTCTTGAATTTCATTATACCTAATCACTTAAATTTTTTTTAAAAAAATCAAATGAATGGTGATCCGCTGTGTCTTTTATCCCACTGAGAGGGGGCCCCTAAATAATTCCCAATCCTAAGACTAAATAGAAACACGTAAATAAAAAATTGTCCAAAATTCTGTCATCCGTCATGGCACTTTTTTTCGTCATCACGATCATGAAATCGCTTTTCACCCTTATGAAAGGTATTTGTGGTAAGCTCTACAGCTTTTAACAAATTAGGTATCGTACCTCNCGATTGTGCCCCCCCCCCAACAAGAGGGCTATATCCGCGCATGTTGATTGGTGCATAAGACGGCGAAGTTTGAAAAAAGAGCTTTATCTCAAGCAATAAGCGTCCTGTTTTTTTAAACTTATTTAAAACAATGTAAATAATCCAACTTCTGAGGAAATTTCTAAGAAGAGAGGGAAAATTCTGTAGTGCCGGAAAAACTGCTTATGGCTTAATCATGGTGAAAAATCAAATTTATTGAATCAAGGTCAAATCAAATTCCGGGAGAATTGAAAATTTCTCTATTCCCCAAAATTAAATCTTTTTTTACAGTGAACTGAATACAATTTTTATTTCAGTTTTTGAATTTTTTTTCATCATTTTTGAAAATGTTGATAATTTATTGTAAACTGGTGTGGGTCTTGTTTCTGTTTGACTTAAGAATAAGTCCAAAGAGAAATAATGTAAATAAAACGAGTTAACTCAGTTCAATATTTTTTTTAATGAACAGATTTTTTAATGATGTACGAGTATGTTATCAAATCTATCAATTGGGTCATCATTCAAGTGTGAAGTTTGTGTGTGTGGGGGGGGGCTTTATGAACGCACTGATTAATACAGAGATTCAATTGAAACTGGGGGAGGGGAGAATTTGACTCTCCAATGAATTCAGAAATTATCATCAATAGTTGCATCATCGTTAGTGGCCACCAGGTCTATGACACTGCAGCTTAGTTGCTGTATTCTGCTAAATACTTCAAATCTTGGAGGTTAAGGCTAAGTTCAGATGATTGTGCGGTACCGCACGGGAGGAGCATTCACATGAAAACGTATGTACGCGCGGCAGTCTGCATCAAAATATTTTCTTATTTCGCCTCAAACCGCGGGGATCAACTGAACGAATCGATAATCGATATGTTACGGTAAAAGCAGATAATTGGTAATTGTATACAATTACCGAAATGTAGGAAATTATTCTCAAATGTTTAATCGGATTTTTTTTAAATATGCCGAGAATTTTTTTTGTTTTTGTTTTTATTTATTATTATATCAATATAAGCGTTAAGATAAACGCTCCCCCAAGAGAGGTTAGGAAAAGTTTTGATCGGCCATGCCTCGCTTAAATTCTTTCACCATTCTTGAGAGTAATTTCCTACATTTACCGGTAATTATATACAATAACTAATTATCTAATACTTTTACCGTAACAGATACAAGTTTGTAGAACTAGTACGGCGCGGTCATGTAGACAATATGCACTATTTAGATAGATCTTGTGCCGCGCGGTTCGTGGTACCGCGCGATCATCAGAATCAGATAAATAGCATGGGGAACCAGACCCATCTCAATCGCTGCAATATGATTACGTCAGTAACATAATAATATTGTAGAGTTGCTTTCTGTATTATTTTATATCATCAGCTCAGTGTACTCTATCCGTGAGGCGCGAGTATGTCACCCTCAAGTAACATTTCAAAATCTTAAGTACCTTTGGAATCGTCAGGAAAAAATGAGCCCTACCTCAACATTTGATATTTTACGTTTCTAGGTACGTAGAATCCAAAAATCGTATCAAAAGAATACGTTTGTCTGTCCCCCCACCCACATCACTTCACCAATGATGTTGTTCAAACAGTGAGAACAATTACACTTTCAATGAAATTCTCATTCATTGAATTTTTCTATATTAAATTTGAAAAAAAAAACCTCACATGGACGCGTTAAACTAATAACATCTTCATGCCAGACTTGTTGGAAAAAAGAGGAAATTTTCTACGTGAGTGAGTTTCCAATTCGGAAACTTTTAACTCAGAAATTCCTAAACAGTGGACTATGATGCTTGTGGTATGCAAATATAATTCTGTAAATTGTAGAGCCCAAAGAAAAATACTGGATGTACCTTAATTCGATGTTAATCCGTTAACTACAGTGTGGAACAAAAGTCACCATGGGGTTTAAAAATTTAATAACTTTTTCGTATATATACCTATTTTTTTTTTTCAGATTATGAAATACTAGCTGTTTTCCGGTGCTTCGCTACGGTTACAAAATTCAACAACAATTTCGTGATCACGAAATTAAATCTTCTCAATTTTAGATTTTTGGTGGAATCGACCCCCCGAGTGAACACGGCTCCTATTTAGAAAATTCAATATTTTACTCAAAGATATTACTTTTTGCACAGCGGAACACCGTATAAAATTTCAGCTTTCTCGCTGATCCCGAAGTGATACTATTTAACTATGGGTTTTTGGTGGAACCGACCCCCCAGAGTGAGCACCGCTCCTAGTAAGTTAGAAAATTCAATATTTTATTCAAGGATATTACTTTTTGTACTGCGAAACACCTTTATATCAAATTTCAGCTTTCTCGTTCTTCCTGAAGTGGTACTTCTCAATTCCGAATTTTTGGTGGTGAATACCGTCCATAAATCGGGGAGAATCCGGAAATTTTCAAATTTTATATTTTTTATGGGATCCTTATATACTATTTGGGGGGGGGGGGTCTATTCTCGGTAATTTTTCGTTACCTCTTTTAATTTGCCCAGAAAAAAATTGCAAAATGACCCGCTAAATAGCGTAATTTTTGGCGGTAACTTGCTCCCATTTGCACTTTATTTTTTTTCCTTTCTTATTACGCACCTACATACTAAAAGGAACCTGTGTGCCAAGTTTCAAGTCTCTACGTTTAGCCATCGTGGAGATACGTTGATTATCAGTCAGTCAGTATACCAACTGGGCTTTGCGTTTTATAAGTATAGATATAAAATGGAATTTTTTTTACTCTAATTATGGAAATGACTTATATGACGCCCGTTTTCAGCTCGCAATGATGAGCTTGTTTTAAATTTTTCCATAACATCTTTCAAAATTTGTAGCTCTAGCGTTCGAATTTCTGTAACAATGTTCAAGGATTGTCTCGGGCTTGTTCATACTCTCTTCTTCAAATAACCCCAAAGAAAATGTCGGGTGCTGACAAATCTGGCTGGTCAATACATTTTTGGAAATTATTTGCTCTTTGAAAATTTGCCTTAAAAGATAATTATTAATCGCTGATTTAAATAATAAAATTCTATTATTCTGGTTCTTTGTTCAGTTCTGAATTTCGCCATTATTTATTCCCTAGGTGTTATTTATGTAATCTCAAAACAAAAAAAAAAATATATATAACTNAACGAAAAAATTATTAAATTTTTAAACACCATGGTGACTTCTGGCCCACCCTATGCATATTCTTGAAACTAAAATAAGATGATTTCACTCCGAAAATTCTTGTCCTCCAAGCTAATTTAGTATGTAGGTACGTAATAAGAAACGAAAAAAAGGAAATTTTAAAGGGGAAACTAATTTATTTTTCTGGCAAACTAAAAGAAATAATAAAAAATGACCGAGAATGGACCCCACAAAAAATGTTCTCCAACGAAAAATCTGAATTGAGAAGTACCACTTCGGGAAGAGCGAGAAAGCTGAAATTCAATACGAAGTTGTTCTGAAGTACAAAAAGGAATATCCTTGACTAAAATATTGAATTATATAATTAGGAGCCATCCCCGACCTGGGTGTTTGTTCCACCAAAAATCCAAACTTGAGAATCTTTAATGTCGGAATCTCGGAATTGTTGTTGAATTTCGTAACCGCCGCGCCGCGAAGGACGGGCAAACAGCTAGTAATTTATAATCTTAACTTTTAATTTCTCATAGGGATTTGAATTAAAATTGGAAGTAAGTAGGGTTCTTTGCAGCTACAATTATTTCAATGTAGACTTCACTTTGTGCATCGAATTAAGTAAAGAAAAATATGCTTATATTTGATAAGTTTGGGCAGCACTGCTCCCTGTATGATTGGAGGAAAATACCAGCCTTCCTTCATCTTGTGTGTAGCGCTTTTGATTTTTGTTAGATATGTTTGGACAGCACTGCTCCCTGTATGATTGAAGGAAAATGCCGGCTTTCCTTCATCTTGTCTGTAGGACTTTTGATTTTTGTTAGATATGTTTGGGCAGCACTGCTCCCTGTATGATTGGAGGAAAATACCGGCCTTCCTTCATTTTGTATGTAGCACTTGATTTTTGTTAGATAAGTTTTGGCAGCACTGCTCCCTGTATGATTGGAGGAAAATACCGGCCTTCCTTCATTTTGTATGTAGCACTTGATTTTTGTTAGATAAGTTTTGGCAGCACTGCTCCCTGTATGATTGGAGGAAAATACCGGCCTTCCTTCATTTTGTATGTAGCACTTGATTTTTGTTAGATAAGTTTTGGCAGCACTGCTCCCTGTATGATTGGAGGAAAATACCGGCCTTCCTTCATTTTGTATGTAGCACTTGATTTTTGTTAGATAAGTTTTGGCAGCACTGCTCCCTGTATGATTGGAGGAAAATACCGGCCTTCCTTCATTTTGTATGTAGCACTTGATTTTTGTTAGAAAAGTTTTGGCAGCACTTTTCCCTGTATGATTGGAGGAAAATACCGGCCTTTCTTCATCTTGTCTGTAGCACTTTTGATTTTTGTTAGATATGTTTGGACAGCACTGCTCCCTGTATGATTGGAGGAAAATACCAGCCTTCCTTCATCTTGTCTTTTTGATAAGTTTGGGCAGCACTGCTCCCTGTATGATTGGAGGAAAATACCAGCCTTCCTTCATCTTGTGTGTAGCGCTTTTGATTTTTGTTAGATATGTTTGGACAGCACTGCTCCCTGTATGATTGAAGGAAAATACCAGCCTTCCTTCATCTTGTCTGTAGCGCTTTTAATTTTTGTTAGATAACTTTGGGTAGCACTGCTTTCTGTGTGATTGAAGGAAAATACCGGCCTTTGATTTTTGTTTTCACAATATTTTCTACGAAAAAACATTTTTAATGGAAGAAAGGTTTTATTATTTTTGTATTATTATTGATACCTTGATAAATATGTTAAGTGTATGCTGAATAGTAACACAACAAATATACAGACGACTTAGAATACAATGCAATTGTTTATTTAACATATGAATGTCTATTGTAAATTTTTCAAAGCTCAGAATAGTGAATGAGAGAAAAACGTTAGAAAAATGTTGAATAAAAAGGTATATTGTCATGTTCTGGCGGGCTTGACGTTGGTATTGAACACATTGAACAAGATGTTGCTGCAAGGAACCTTCCTTATTTACAACAAAAATGCTCCTTAAATCCGAATTCATATTAATTTAAATACAAATCCTTTAAAAGTTAGTATATGTTAATATCAATTATTGATACCTTGATAAATATGTTACGTGTATGCTGAATAGTAACACAACAAATATACACACGACTTAGAATACAATGCAATTGTTTATTTAACATATGAATGTCTATTGAGACTTAATATTTTGTTTTATGAAGGAAAAATGTTTCTAAAGTTTTACTTTTCGTCTGTTGACTTTTTCACTTTAGAGAAAGAAAAACAAATCTCTAAAGTGAAAATGTCAATAGACGAAAAATAAAATTAAAAAAAAATCTTTCCTTCATAAAATAAAATAAAAATGCAATTGTTTCATATTATAAGGAGTTATTCAGTACATATTCATGAGCTTTCCTCGAAAAAGGGACCTCTGATCAAAATCGAATTAACTGTAGCCCCCACAACATCCAAGACAGTGTAAAAAAATACCATTTTGAAATGATTTTTGCGGAGTGTTCCTCTTACTGTTTTTCAAATGATTGATTTTATCTCATTATCTAACTATCCAATTATCACAAATTAGCAATATTTATCTCAAAGTCACTTCACAATGTGCAGCGCTCATTGTATTTGAGTTGACGGGCGGAGACGCGGAGCGCTCCTCAATGATAAGTATAGCTACAGAAACTCATGACAAACGCGTTTGAGACATTTTGTTGGAATTCCCCCCCCCAAAAAATGTCCAAATTTTCTGCACGATTTATCTTCTGTAGGAAGACAAAGTAAAAATTAACATAGTTGTAACATGCCAATAACTTTGTCCTGGTTTAAAATCAAATAGCAGAAATATATGTTAAAATAAGGAAAACTTTTAATATAGCGTGTGCTACACACTGAGAAGTTGAGAAACTAGGTATGATAGATGTGTCATTGTTTACAATGAAAAATAAAACAAACTAAATAAGTTCTCAATGTCGAAAAACAACAACAAAAATCGTCTAAAACACAAGAACTTATTAGATACCTTTTCTGCTTCCTACGGACGCCTCGGTGACAGAGCGTACATCACACTCGTGTTAAATTAGGGTGGTATCGGGTACCAAGTTCCAATCCTGTCCGGTTTGAAAATTTAAAAAAAGTTTTTTTCGGATTTTCTACTTGGTCTGATTGTGTTTGGAGGTAATTGAGCCTCAAGAGGACAATTGAGTAGCTGTGAAAATAGCGACAAGTGGTAGCATTATCAGGTAATTCTTAAGTCTAGCTTGGTGTATTGAAGTGATTGTTAGAAAATACCTTGTAGTTATGGTGATAGCGACAAGTGGTAGCATTATCAGGTAATTGTTAAGTATAGCTTGGTGTATTAAAGTGATTGTTATTAGAAAATACCTTGTAGCTGTGGTAATAGCGACAAGTGGTAGCATTATCAGGTAATTCTTAAGTATAGCTTGGTGTATTGAAGTGATTGTTAGAAAATACCTTGTAGCTGTGGTAATAGCGATAAGTGGTAGCATTATCAGGTAATGTGGTAGCATTATCAGGTAATTGTTAAGTATAGCTTGGTGTATTGAAGTGATTGTTAGAAAATACCTTGTAGCTGTGGTAATAGCGACAAGTGGTATTAGCATTATATCAGTTAATTGTTAAGTATAGCTTGGTGTATTGAAGTGATTGTTTGAAAATACTTTGTAACGCTATGATGTCAAAAAAAAGTGATATAATAACACCAAGAAATACATACATACATTTTTATTTCGTACGACAAGAAAGACTGCGGCATTACGTGTATTTTGTAATATAAAGCAACACTGAAAAAACTCTGCCATGTGACACATTAACCCCCCCCCCCCCCCNCCCCCCCCCCCCAAACTAAAAATATAATATTTTACGTTTCAAGGTACGCCGAATTCAAAAATCGAATAAAAAATCTCCGTAAGCCGCCCTGTACACAGTGATGGGCACTTTTGCCACTTAGCGTTAACCGATTTCGATGAAATTTGATATGTAGGTTCCATTTCGGGTCAAATTATGTCCGGAAACTTTTGGTCCCCGTGAATCACCCATATTAATTTTCTTAATATGGAATCCTATATGAAAATTCGTTTGTCTGTCACGTCGCCCTGTACACAGCACATCGTATGGAACTAATTGTGCAATTAGACCCAAAATGTGTTCCTTGAGCCACATTTTTTCAGTGAGGTTCTCAACAAATTTCCATGTACCAATAACTAGTCAACAAGTCGATGACACAAAGTAAGGTCATGCAAGTCAACAGTGGGGAGAGTATGAATTTTGGTGTAAAAGATTTGGGAAAGTTAATTATCGACTAGAATGGGTGGAAATTAATTTTCAGTGACATTCAATGGAGTTCGTGTTGACGACTTTCATACAAAGTGAATGTTTTTTGTTTGTTCGTAGCTCAGTGACATGCAATGGAGTTTGTGTTGGCGACTTCCAAACAAAGTGAATGTTTTTTGTTTGTTCGTAGCTCAGTGACATGCAATGGAGTTCGTGCTGATAACTTCCATACAAAGTGAATGTTTTTTGTTTGTTCGTAGCTCAGTGACATGCAATGGAGTTCGTGCTGATAACTTCCATACAAAGTGAATGTTTTTTGTTTGTTCGTAGCTCAGTGACATGCAATGGAGTTCGTGCTGATAACTTCCATACAAAGTGAATGTTTTTTGTTTGTTCGTAGCTCAGTGACATGCAATGGAGTTCGTGCTGATAACTTCCATACAAAGTGAATGTTTTTTGTTTGTTCGTAGCTCAGTGACATGCAATGGAGTTCGTGCTGATAACTTCCATACAAAGTGAATGTTTTTTGTTTGTTCGTAGCTCAGTGACATGCAATGGAGTTCGTGCTGATAACTTCCATACAAAGTGAATGTTTTTTGTTTGTTCGTAGCTCAGTGACATGCAATGGAGTTCGTGCTGATAACTTCCATACAAAGTGAATGTTTTTTGTTTGTTCGTAGCTCAGTGACATGCAATGGAGTTCGTGCTGATAACTTCCATACAAAGTGAATGTTTTTTGTTTGTTCGTAGCTCAGTGACATGCAATGGAGTTCGTGCTGATAACTTCCATACAAAGTGAATGTTTTTTGTTTGTTCGTAGCTCAGTGACATGCAATGGAGTTCGTGCTGATAACTTCCATACAAAGTGAATGTTTTTTGTTTGTTCGTAGCTCAGTGACATGCAATGGAGTTCGTGCTGATAACTTCCATACAAAGTGAATGTTTTTTGTTTGTTCGTAGCTCAGTGACATGCAATGGAGTTCGTGCTGATAACTTCCATACAAAGTGGATGTTTTTTGTTTGTTCGTAGCTCAGAGACATGCAATGGAGTTCGTGTTGATGACTTCCATACAAAGTGAATGTTTTTTGTTTGTTCATAGCTCAGTGACGTGCAATGGAGTTCGTGCTGATCACTTCCATACAAAGTGAATGTTTTTTGTTTGTTCGTAGCTCAGTGACATGCAATGGAGTTCGTGTTGACGACTTCCATACAAAATGAATGTTTTTTGTTTGTTCGTAGCTCAGTGACATGCAATGGACTTCGTGCTGATAACTTCCATACAAAGTGAATGTTTTTTGTTTGTTCGTAGCTCAGTGACATGCAATGGAGTTCGTGTTGATGACTTCTATACAAAGTGAATGTTTTTTGTTTGTTCGCAGCTCAGTGACTGGAACTCGAGATTTGGGCTCTGGGGACCACAAATCGTTGGCATTGAAAACTCGACGAAAATTTCAGACAAAAAAAATAAGCCAGCCTCTATCGCACGTTGAATACACCAGTTCCCGTTAGATCACCACTAAAGTTAAGCAACGTCCAGCGAAGTTTTACCAAATTGATGTCCATGTAGTTTCGCGCCCCCGTGATGGTATCCATTTATTCGGACTAACCTAGGCTGGGTTGGGCCTAATGTGGGCAGCTGGTTTGTAAGATTAAAGCGAATGTATGGTTAAACCCGTCTCGAATGACCAATTAATATATAGGAGACGATAAGCCAAAATAACACTAAAAATGTGCTCCTCATTCCATTCTTAATCTTTTTTTTTAAAGTTCAATATTAAATAATTAATAATTAACACACTTACGTTATGAAAACTTTTCAATGTTTGCTTAATTGATGGGAAAAAGGAATTAACAGTAGTTTTTGAAGTTATAACAAAAAATGGTGAGAGAATTTTTTTTCTAAAACCTTTGGGAAAACTCAATATCATCAATCATGCGTTTCTTTCACACTTCCCACTATTCAAATCAAACATCGTATCATCCGGACATGTGAGAAATTTTCCCACAACACTTCAAACAGTCTTCACAAACGTCGAAAGGATTGTCATCAGCGTATCAATCATCAAATGGAGGAGGAACCGTATTTTATAACATACAGTGTGTACCAGACTGACAGTTCAAATAGTCTTCACAAACGTCCAAAGGATTGTCATCAGCGTATCAATCATCAAATGGAGGAGGAACCGTATTTTATAACATACAGTGTGTACCAGACTGACAGTTCAAACAGTCCTCACACACGTCCAAAGGATTGTCATCAGCGTATCAATCATCAAATGGAGGAGGAACCGTATTTTATAACATACAGTGTGTGCCAGACTGACAGTTCAAACAGTCTTCACAAACGTCCAAAGGATTGTCATCAGCGTATCAATCATCAAATGGAGGAGGAACCGTATTTTATAACATACAGTGTGTACCAGACTGACAGTTCAAACAGTCCTCACAAATTTTCTGATTGTAATGATAATGAATTTGACTATTTATTGGTTTCTTCAGGAGAGTTTCCCAATATTGTTGCTGGGTTTACAGATTTTTTTCCCATTGGTTGGTGACATTAGGGGCATTGATAAATAGATCAACCAATGGGCAACAGACTTTAGAATTAAATGAATATGCATTAAATTTGAAAAGGGTTCAAAGCGTTGTTCTGCAACCGCATAAAAACTGACAAGTCTATAATTTGTTTCATACCAGACTCTTTATATGTATGTATTACGATAATTCAAAGAATTATGTTCCCGTCCGATCCCTAATCTCCTTCTACCACTGAAATATTGTGAGCTCCATACCTTTTAAGGATTTCCTTTTTTTGGGGGGGAAGCCTTTTTAAAAGGGGAGCCTGAATAAATATCTAAATTTTATTCAGGTTTCACATTTTATCTAATTTCCGAGGTGAAATTGTAAGGAAGTTTAATGAAATCTGCGGGATTTTTCTTTCCTGTACACCAGGTCGCAAATACGCAAGATTAGTCTTTTAATGCATGAAATCATGATAATCTACAGGATTTTTATGGTAAGTTGTGTACACAGTTCCCGTTAGAACACTGAAGTTTATGAAGTTGATGATGACGGCCCGTAAGTAAGATTTCGGCTTTGTGAGTTGAATGTGCTTGGCTAGTGGTTTGTAAATTTCCAACGAAATTTTAGTTGTTAAGGAGACGTTGAGACAAAAAACAAAATAATAATAAGTTCATACAGCATATTTACAAAGGTTCTTCTGTGAAGCAAATGAGATAAAATCCTAGCTTTTGGGATAAGGGTTTTACGATTCAGAGAAGATGTTTACGAAGCTAATCAATGGAAAATGTAGCATAACAATTAACAAAAAACTTATACAGGGAAGAAGCGGAGCTGAATATCTGGAAAAAGGTTGGTTTTAGAGTACAAAGTACATTTTCTGATACTTTTCAAAATTTTGGCACCCTCAGAGGAGACCCAGCGGATCAACTTTGACTCTTTAAATGGAAGTCGTTCAGATCAAAACGGTATCAAGGAAATGATATAATTATCAATAGTTCTCAAAAATATATTTTTCAATGGTATTTTTTAAACGATCATTGTGAAAGTGCGACTAGCCGTCCCAAGCATTTAATGTTATATCTCAATGTTTCTCAGACGCAAAGTGCGCAAAGTGCGAGTAAAAAAATCAATTTTGTGGGCATACGAAAAAACCACCCCCCTCACCCTCAAAATTTTATATTTTTCAAGGTACCTACGTAGAATCCAAAAATTGAATAAACATTTTTGAGGGGGGTAACTTTTTTTTTCATGATGATTCCAAAAGTTCATTATTGAAAATCCGTTAGTTAGCCGTGATGGAAACTTTTGCCACTGTTGACCAATGAAATTTGGTATGCATAGGTCCCACTTAGTGTCTAATTGAGCCCCGAAACTTTCGTCACCATCAGTTACATATATAGAGTTCCATACTGATATTTTAGTATGGGACCTACATTTTATCAAAATCAGTCAACGTTAAGTTGCAAAACTGACGATCACGGCGGACGGTCTGCGCTGTACAGGGTACGGAGGACAACAAACAATTTTTTTTTCTTCGAATTTTAGATTCTGCATAACTTCAAGTGTAAAATATCAATTTCTTAGGGAGGGGGGGGGACGTATTTTTTCTTTTTTAGCCAGTAAAATAATAATCCCATGTGTCACATAATTACGAAGGAAAGCAATATGCTTCGAATTGTATGTACACTGGGAAACTATTACTTGAGCCATACAGTATAACTTTTGAAAGTCAAAAGCAATAAACTTTTCCTGATACATCAAAAATAAAAAAGAAAGTTCTTGTTTTTTTTCCTTACAGATCTGAAAAAATAAATGATACATGATATTGATCTCTCTTATTAAATATTTCGAACGCATCATGAAGTTGAAGTATTTCAAAATCATCCACCTAATATAGCCACTTGATACTAACATCAGGGTTCTTTTAGGGATATAAATTTCGGTAATCTTCTTTTGTGGTACAATGAAAAAGATTCCAAAAGTTCGTTATTGAAAAAAAAAAAAAATGAACCAATAATTGCTCCAAGTAACCCTCCTGATTTACATTAAAAATACTCCCTAAATCCAAAAGCATATCAATAATAAGCCAAAAATTGCTCCAAGGAACTCTCCTGATTTACAGTAAAAATACTCCCTAAATCCAAAATCACATCAATAATAAGCCAAAAATTGCTCCAAGGAACCCTCCTGATTTAATTTAAAAACACTCCCTAAATCCAAAAGCATATCAATAATAAGCCAAAAATTGCTCCAAGGAACTCTCCTGATTTAGGTTATTTGGGTTATTTTTTTTTCTGAAAAAAAAAAGAACCCTCCTGATTTACATTAAAAATACTCCCTAAATCCAAAAGTATATCAATAAATACTCCCTAAATCCAAAAGCATATCAATAATAAACCAAAAAATGCTCCAAGAACCCTCCTGATTTACATTAAAAATACTCCCTAAATCCAAAAGCATATCAATAAATACTCCCTAAATCCAAAAGCATATCAATAATAAACCAAAAATTGCTCCAAGGAACCCTCCTGATTTACATTAAAAAGAATCCCTAAATCAAAAAACATATCAATTATAAACCAATAATTGCTCCAAGGACCAATAATTGCTCCAAGGAACCCTCCTGATTTAGATTGCTGGATGCCCTTCTTAACACCAAACCATCTGTTTGGTGTTAGGCTTGCTCCCCTCGGTGGCTACACTTCACATTCCCATCAATAAATCATTAAAACTAACATTTGTTCACTTTTAATTCATATGAATTTGATATCAGATCTAAAGAGTGGCTTGATGTAAATAAGTAGAGTACCTTGATCATACAATTTTTAGTGTAATTTTTACGTTTTCAAATATTTTGATTATTTCTCAAGACACTCTAGCATGGATGAAACTTTATTGACACTCTGTTGATGTATGCTGAAAGAAATTATGTGCTTTTGTACATTACGACGAGTACACCAACGTAATTATATTTGTAATTGGTTTCCATAGAAATAGTTTGAACAACTGGGACAATGTTTGAAGAAAAAAAATCTGGTGTGAACATCACACGACTTTCCTTATCTATAAAAATGAAGATGAAATTATAGTAATGGTTTGAAATTTCGAGTTTTCAAATGATGAAACACGTTTTGAGGTCCCCAGAGCCCAAATTTCGAGTTTTTCAGAATTCAAAATAGCAAAACCGCCAACAGTATATTTGATTTAATTAAACGTCTCGTGAGAATTGCCATGCTAACAAAATTTCAAGTCTGTTTTCTTTGATTCAGGATTATCGTCTGTCTAAAATCGGTCAAAATCCGCTAAAAATTGAACAAAACGATAGATTAGATTTCAAACAAAAATTAAATTGCGCATCAAATGTAGAAAATTGATATGAATAGGGACAAAATTTCAAGTTTTTTTGCAGCGAAAATCGCTAAAAAGTTAAAAAAAAAAACGTAGACGTTATATTCGATTTCAACCAAAAGTTTCGCGTGTCGTACATAATAATAACATACCTACATACCAAATGGGGTCTCTAGCATTTACCATTGTTCAGATGGGTATATCTTTTTAACAGACATAAACACACACGGACAATGGCTGAAACTCCAGATTTGGGTTCTGTTTTGTCATTGAAAAATCAACATCGAAAATGTCAGCCCATTTCAAAGCTTTCCTTTTTATAGGATAAGGAAAAAATATAATTTTAAGAACTTTTTCAGGTTTCACAACAAAATTAGAAACAGGAGATCATCAGATCATGTTTATGCACAAGAACTTGAGAGCTTAATTGTAAAACAACTACAACTTGGAATAACTCCGGCCTTGTTATATGATTTATGTATTTATAAATGAGTTTTTAAGTGGGGTACCATATTTCTTTATTGGATTTAGAGTATATAATATTTGAGTTAAACAAAATAAATATATTTAAAAAATCTTAACTTCAATTTTCTTTCAATAATATACAAGGGGGCCGGGAACCTTCCCCGAAAATGCCAAAAATTTGAAGACAACTAGAAAAAGTTTCCCCTTTTAAAATAAAGTAATATGTGTGTTCAGCGTAATCCTTTATTCTAAAATCGTTATTTCCGAAACTTGAAGCGATGCTTACATCCATATTTTTGTGACAGCCTTTAGAAGTTATTAGTCATTTTTTTACTTATAAATTTGCACACATACAAGAAATCGTACTTATTAAATTTTGTGATTTTCTCAGAGATAAAAGGGTAAGAGCAGTCGTTTCTTTGCAGCATATAAAAAACATAATATTAGTGTGAGAGATTTATAAGAGGACATTACAAGGACTTTTGTCTGCTGAATACGGTTGTAGGAAGTATGATGACGATGTAACACTTGATCAGATCTTATAAATCAAGACGAAACAAGAGCCGGTCTTTATCATTCGGAGCTCGTGCACTTCCTAATGTCTAAAACTAGTCTGATCTCCTTTTAGGGAATCTCCTAGGACTTTAATATTTATACAGCTATCGAACTTCATCTCTGGCAATGTGATTTCTCTTGTGTATGTCCTTGCAATGTTCGCGATGACGTCGCACAGTACCTACGTAAATTTGGCAGAGACTGGGTGTCTCTGCTTTACTGATAGTTACTTGGGATCAAATTTTGCTAAGGTTTATTACATTTGGCAGAGGGAGCCTAGCTTCCCTCTAAAAATATGTGAATGTGATTTGCAATGAGTCTTTGGTGGAAAAACGTCCCTCATTTATGACCCGAGAACCTAATTTGTAAGAAAGTGAAAACTAGGGGTGGCTAAGCTAAAAAAAAAAAAAATAACAAAAAAAATTGTTATCTATTAGGAATCCNGCCTAAAAAAAAAAAAATAAGAAAAAAAATTGTTATCTATTAGGAATCCCAACTTTGAATTTCTTATAGGTTCAATTAACTTTTACAAGATTTGATCAGGCCTTTTGAGAATAAAATGTATGACGTTTAACAAGCCTTTACTGCTATTTTACAAAATTACCGAACGCCATTTTATTTCTTTCTGTTAAATACATACGTAGGTATGCATGCAGGGTAGTCCAGATTTCGCCTTGAAATGTCAACCGATCGTTGACGGTTTTTGGCCTCTTTACATAAATTTCATGCATGGAATGCAAAATGACACCTTTGGTTGAAATTGAATCTTTTCTTTGGCGTTTATTTGGTCCTTTTTAGCGGTTTTCACGAGTCAGGCAGAAAGAGAAAGCGTAAGAGCTAGAGATTGGAACGGTAAAAGCTAGAGATTGGTGCCTATATTCATATTAATTTTATGTATGGAGTGCGCCACGACATTTTCGGTTGAATTCCAATCTACCTTGCTGGTTGGATTTTAGCTGTTTTGGCGGATTTTTTTTTTTTTAAGTTATACTTCTTTAGGAGCGTTATAAAATAATGATGGGAGAGAAATTTAATTTTTAAGATGTAACACTGTACGGTTTTTTTTTTTTTTTTTTTTTTTTTTTTTTNTTTTTTTTTTTTTTTTTTTTTTCGTGTAACGCGGGACGTTTTGTTTCACCCACAAAACTGTATGCATTCCGAAACTACTTATCCGATTGCAATAAAATTTGTCACAGTTGATGGGTGCAACCCTGGGACGATTTTTGTCTAAGTCCCATCCCTCTAATGTTAAGCTGCACCGAGTAGGGACAAATAATGGATGGGTGACAGCAAAAAAGTTCACGTTTTTCGAATTATATGACATTTTTTCCGAAATTTGACGCGACGACCTATCAACTCAAAGCGAGAAAGTTTGAAAGTTTTAGGTGACATCTTACCCCTTCATTTAGGACATATTTTGCAACTCTAATTTTAAGCTACACCGAGTAGGGACAAACAATGGATGGGTGAAAGCAAAAAGTTCACGTTTTTCGACCTAAATGACATTTTTTCTCGAAATTTGTCGCGACAAGCTATCAACTCAAAGCGAGAATGTTTTGGGTGACATCTTACTCCTTCATTTAGGACATATTTTGCAAAAATGTGACTATCCTTTCCAGGGTTACAATCCGGGATCGACCAAAATAAAATTTAGACAATACTAATTGTTTAGCCAAAAGACAAAACGGTAAGAGATATAAAAAAAATATGATGGGAATGCCCCCCCCCCCAAAAAAAACTGGGACCCCAGTAAAATTATGGGAACTCTACAATCGCCCGAGCTACGGCCGAATTTCCGATTTTTTTATGAGAAATCATAGAATACTATTAGAAACGGTTAGACATATAGAACAATTGATGGGAATAGACCCCCCACCCCCCAAAAAAAAACAAAATACTGGGACACCAGAAAATTTATTAGAGTTTAAAAATTTCCAACCGCTTTTCGAGTTACGGCCGATTTTTGTAAGCAGTTAGCGCTGATATAATTTAATAGAATTGAACATCAATTTGTTGGGTTCTGCGCAGCTTAACAACCTTTTAATACTCCCCATGTTCTACATAAATGTTCAAAAGAGTAGGTAGTATATAATCTATGTGTGATGTGCTCTGATCGCGTTTAAAAGGTTGTACCTTGGTGATATGATTTCTAATCTAAAAGTCAGATTTTTTTTCTTCTCTCTCTCCCTTTCATCTTCTCGAAACGAAGTTCGGGTACTCAGCTAGTTTGAAAAAATGATGAGAGTTAAATTTAAATATTGTATTTTCTCATTCTATATCCATAGAACATTGCGGCTCAGTGGTAAGGCCTCTGTTTCAAATTTGGTAGGTTCTGAATTCATTTTCGGGTGGAGTAGTATGTTTTTAAAAAAAAATATCATTAAACTTATTTAAAGTATAACTTCTCACGCGCGTACATAAGTACACAAAACCATTTTTTTTTTTTTGCTACCCTTCATTTCTGACAGGAGTCATACATATATATTAAATAGTGACTATACGAAAACATTTCTGATTGGACCACAAGTTTTTGTTTGTGAAAATTTTTAAATGGTTTCATTGCGTGAACATCATCATCAGTGCACCTGCTGGCAACCTATCTTTCTTTTTTTTGAAACATCAGAAGGTATTTTTTTCTTTCTGACAAGCTTGTGGTATATTTTTAATTAAATCTTAATGTATTGTGTTTTTATTTTCAAAATAAGGAACCAAAAATAATCTGTTTGAGCATGGCTTCAATAGAAGAAACTGTTTGCTGTTCTTTTTTATTTTTAACCCTCATCAACTATGGTAAGTATCAACTCTGATTCTCCAAAGGAAAATAATCATCAAAATCGGACAATAGCCTTGTCCGATTTCGCGGTATTTAAAATGTTTATTGTTTTAAAACTAGCCCTTCAACAAATGATTTTCCTTTCTGAATGAACCAGTTGTAGGCAGTACCGGTAGATGGTAGATATACGAGTACTAATACTAATGACCTATCAAACTTGATTGTACTACGGACTACGGATTCGGCACAAGGTCCGAATGGTGGGGCAAGTTTTTATCGGAGTCTCTATTATAACATTGCAGAGGGTTTTCATTTCGTTTTTCAATATGGCGACTAGTTGATCTAGTAAAACGTTTTTACCGGATCAACTTCGTTTTTTCATGCATGGCCGATCAAAACTTTTCCTAACCTCTCTGGGTTGGGTGACGTTCATCTTAACGCTCATATTGATAAAATAAACAAAACACTATTGCTCTGGGACCTTTGTGCAAAGGTCCCATATCAATAGTTTTTACTGGAGAAAATTTTTACCAGAGTTTTACCTATGTTCAGATCATCGGGCGCTAACCGCGCGGTCATGTAGTAGACAATATGCACTATTTAGGAAGACCTTGCGCCGCGTGATTCGTCGTACCGCACGGTACCGCGAATTATATTTTGTTATTCCAAAATACAATAAAAAGAATAAACTTGATCTATACTTATAAAACGCAAAGCCCAGTTGGTATACTGACTGATAATCAACGTAGCTCCACGATGGCTAAAAACGTAGACTTGAAACTTTGCACAAAGGTACCTTTTAGTATGTAGATGCGTAATAAGAAAGGAAAAGAATTGAAGTTCAAGTGGGAGCAAGTCGGGATGAGCGAGAAAGCTGAAATTTTATACGGTATTCCGCTGTGCAAAAAGTAATATCTTTGAGTAAAATATTTAATTTTCTAAATAGAAGCCGTGTTTACTCTGGGGGTCGGTTCCACCAAAAATCTAAAATTGAGAAGATTTAATTTCGTGATCTCGAAATTGTTTGACTAATACATAAATACACACTGATCAAGAGGAGCTGTGCTTTGGTATTTATAGGGTTGATTAAATTACATTGTGATAAGATGTGGTTTTAGGTAGTGGTACGTAACCTATAGTGATCTAGTGGCTTTAGGACATGGTCACGGTAACATAATGATGTAACTCGATCATTTGAACATAGCCTTATTGTGGAATACTATATGATACTGACGAAATGATTCAGAGCCACATATGAAATATAGGGTGGGTCAAAAGTCACCATGGGGTTTAAAAATTTAATAACTTTTTCGTTTATATATATATANTTTGAGATTATATAAATAACACCTGGAGAATAAATAATGGAAAGATTCACAACTGAACAAAGAACCAGAATAATAGAATTTTATTATTTAAATTAGCGATCAATTATCTTTTAAGGCAAATTTTTAAAAAATTAAAGAGCGAATAATTTCCAGAAATTAATTGGCCAGCGCATGCGCCAGATTTGTCAGCACCCGACTATTTTCTTTGGGGTTATTTGAAGGAGCGAGTATATTATGTGAACAAGCCCAAGACAATCCTTGAACTCAAGGCCAACATTGATGCAGAAATTGGAACGCTACAGCCATAAATTTTGAAAGATGTTATGGAAAATTTTAAAACGAGCTCATCATTGCGAAATTGAAAACGGAGTGACATTATTTTTCATAATTACAGTGTAAAAAAAAAATACATTCTGTATATTTTATAATCTCAAAAAAAAAAAAAATAAAAAAAAAGAACTCGATAAGATGAATCAGGAAATGTGCGTCTGCAAGCAAGCTCATGCGATATTCAAAGATGGTGAAAATTTAAGAGTTAAAGGTGGCAAAACATCTGACTTATTTGTTTAAGGTTTCTTGCTACCACAGTGATTCTGATTTCTTTACTACGGCACACCCAATTAAAAATTGCAATTTATCAAAGTTTCACTCATTCAAAAAAGAATTCACATGATTCTTTTTTAATTCTGCGTAAAATAAACTCCCGTCTTCCAATTCCAGAGAAATTATTGTGTAAACAAGACATGATAATAGTCAAAAGACTCTTTTAAAATCGCGTGATCTCAACAGCAGACATGCCCATCCTGATTCAACTTAGTTATTGCCATCCATTACAGAGGGAAAAGAGTTGGAATTAGTCGATATCTACTTGGGGCAAATTTCTGAGATCTGCAGTTCAAGATTTTTTATAAAAACATATGAAAATGCAAAAAGGTTATTTTGCGTGGCGTCAATTAGGTTTATTTGGGTCCAATTTATGTTGTTGTTGTTAACGTTCTCAGCGACTCTCACTGTGTCTCCAGGCCAAGAAAGGCGGCCTCTTCAACAGGATCTGTCCATAATGCTGACGACTCTAGATTAGTTGAGTTTGATGGACATTTGCTGGCTACTCATGATTTACACCATGAGCAGCCAGCATACATAGACGACCAACTCTTTGAGGAAGTATCTGGAACAGCACGGTTGGGTCCAACGGAGGAAAAACACAGTTAGTTGTCGTCGGAACGGTGTTGATGGTCTTTGGCCGTGCCCGAAGGCACGGGTAGCCCCGGTACGAAGAACCAACCATCTTGGGGGCCGGGTCCAATTTATAACTGAGATCTGCAATTCAATATTTTCATATAAAANTATATTAGAACGTGATAAATGTATGTTAGAACGTGATAAATCCTAATTCCGTTTTTGAAAGATATTTTTGTATGTTAGTACGTGATAAATGTATGTTAGAACGTGATAAATGTATGTTAGAACGTGATAAATCCTAATTCCGTTTTTGAAAGATATTTTTGTCAAACATTAACTCACACGAACCAACAGCTGAAACTCTTGATCTGGCCTTGGGACCTCAAAACGAGTATTATCATAAAAAATTTGGCGTTTTCGTAAAAGCGTATTTAGCCCATTGCAACATTTTCCTTTTTGGATTCGACATACCTAGAATGTAAAATATTAAATTTGTGGGAGGGGGGTATTTTTTCTAGCCAGTAAAATAGTTTCCTGTACCTACCTCCTAATAGTGTATGAATTCTTTAGCCTGATATTACAAACCCGCTAAATAAAATCCCATGACTGATTCCAGCATTTCCAGCGCATTTTTATAAAAGATTTGGTTGCACCTTTGAGAACACTGCTTTCACTTACCAACGAGAGTCTATCCATGATCCTTTTTTTGGTGGACATATACCCTCAAAACATTACCGAATCAAAAATTTAAACGCTGATATTCTATTGCTCAAGGGCGTCATCGGTCAAACTTTAGAGAATGTTATTTCCAACGACGTAGATGCTTTGCTGGAGTAAGTTGACAATACAACAACTCATGATGAGAAATACATTTTTTGGTAGTAGTAGAACTAACAGCCCAGGAATTTTAGGAAATAAAAAAAACATTGAATGGCATAGTTCTAAATTCCGCTGAAAATGATAGATTAGGCAACTCTCATTAATATTATGAAAAGTGTCGAGGTGGAGCGATTGCAAATCCAAGATATTTTGAAGACGAAATGAAAATGAAGACTGTTGAGCTGGACTGGACATATCGAGGGAAGTCAGATCATGCGAGGCCACCCGTCAAACGGTATTCGCGGGCAGATCGGCCCGCATTCCCGGGGTGTCTCGATCGCCGCTCGCAAGAGTGACGGGAGGTGCGCCCGGAGCACTCACGCTGGTACCGGAAAGATGGTGAACTATGTCTGGCCAGGACGATTTCAGGGGAAATTCTGATGGAGGTTTGAAACGATTCTGACGTGCAAATCGATCGTCTGGGCTGGGTATAGGGGCGAAAGACTAATCGAACTATCTAGTAGCTGGTTCCCTTCGAAGTTTCCCTCAGGATAGCTGGCGCTCGGAGGTGGTACTGCGCAGGGAATTTACTAAGTCTCTTCCAGTAAAGCCCCCCTCCTTGGGCCGGAACGACCCCTGGGGGGGGGAGGCATGAAAAAAATAGGTAATTGATTTTTTTCCCGTTTTATCTAAAATGATCAGATCACGTTTTATCGAAAATTATCAGATCACGTTTTATCTAAAACTACTATATATCAGAACCCCACCTCCGTAAAACCGCGTATGGTCATCATCTGACAAAGCTTTGAAAGCTCACCAACTTAAATTATTAGGGTAAATAATAGGGTAGAATTTCCCCTGGATACTCAAAATCAAATCATTCATTTCGTTTATTTTCCAGTTTCTATACTTATTATAATTCGTCAAAATCCCCATTCATCGAAGAGATTTTCAACAGTTATCATCCATCTTACCGAGCAGGATCTCCTTTACACATCCTTGTCGATATATTTGACCGACTAAACCGTATGAACAGGAGTGACATTGAAGCGCATAGTTACATTATAGCTGCAGATGACACCATAAAGAGCACTCGACAGGTGAACAAAATCTTAAGCCAGTCAGTCGACTCATTTCTAGCACCATCATTTAATCACAGACATATTGCAGGTTAGAGAACTATTCTATTTTGGGATGAGTTCCATGCCCGAAGTGTAAAAACGGAAATTAAGATTACTATGTCTGGACAGTCTCTACCTCAACGGTAAGAGGTAGCTCCAGGACCGTAGTCCTCAAAATACGGGGAACATGGGGCAAAGATTCGACCCCTCTTCATGATACCTTCAGCTTATAATCATTGTATGCTAAGAATAGTACTCAGCCCACTCCCTCTTCTGCAGTCCTGGTGAGCCATATGCTATATAATATTTACTTAGATTGTTTTTGGGGGTATAAAAAACCCTAGCAACTAAGGGTGGTGTTCTTTGGCTAAGTGCGACAACAACTGACGCTACTACGAGCGCCTGATGCAAATGAAAGCGTATAACATAAAAAAAAATCGCGCCATTACAAGATTCAAAGAAAAACTTTGTAAATAGAAACGGTAAGTGGTAGTTAGTTAAAATTTTGACAGTTTCTGCATTGGTGATTGGTGATGTGATCACCAAGAAGCCCCAAAGTCATTACAGAATTACAAGAATTCATAGGTTCTTTGAGGAACTCTATAGTCTCTATAGCTACTTGCACATGTTCGATTTCTTCAAGCAAGTAGAACAGTTTTTAAAGTTGCATTCCAAAGGTAAAAACTGACTATGAATTCCACCCACATGTGGTTTTTAGTAATAAAAACCAACCGATAAAAATGAATTTCCCGTTTTTTTTTCTTTTCTTTTTTCTTTTTTTGGGGGCCAGCCCGGGAATAGCTAGCATCACCCAATGTGGTCAGTGGTCACCTTTCAAGTAAAATCTCGTTTGCTCAGTATGCAGTAGGCCTAATATAAAATCATTGCCTTGTTCTAGAAGTTGGTTTGTTCATTATTTAACCTCTGCCGACCGGGTACCGGGGATATAATATTGTACACTTTTTTTGGGGAGGAGGGGGTATCGTTTTGATATCGAACGAGTTGCACCATATATTTCGTAGTACTTCAGACTGATCATTATCGTTTTGATATCGAACAAGTTGCATCATATATTTTGTACTGCTTCAGACAGATAATTATCCTTTCGATATCGAACGAGTTGCATCATATATTTTGCAGTGCTTCAGACTGATCATTATCGTTTAGATATGGAACGAGTTGCATCATATATTTTGTAGTGCTTCAGACTGATCATTATCGTTTTGATATCGAACGAGTTGCGCCATATATTTCGTAGTACTTCAGACTGATCATTATCGATTTGATATCGAACAAGTTGCATCATAAATTTTGTAGTGCTTCATACTGATCATTATCGTTTTGATATTTAACGAGTTGTATCATATATTTTGTAGCGCTTCAGACTGATCATTATCGTTTTGATATCGAACGAGTTGTATCATATATTTTGTAGTGCTTCGGACTCATCATTATCGTTTTGATATCGAACGAGTTGTATCATATATTTTGTAGTTCTTCGGACTGATCGTTATCGTTTTGATATCGAACGAGTTGTATCATATATTTTGTAGTGCTTCGGACTGATCATTATCGTTTTGATATCGAACGAGTTGTATCATATATTTTGTAGTACTTCGGACTGATCATTATCGTTTTGATATCGAACGAGTTGNTTGCTCACGTTCACTTTTAATCCAAATTCTTCAGCAGCGGCTACGAAGGTGTTAAGTAGCACTTGTAGGTCTTTTTCGTTTTCGGCAACCAGTGCTGCATCATCTGCGAACATCAAATCCTGTATGAGTCGTTGTTTGACTTTGGTTTTGGCTTGTAATCCTCTTCTATTGAACATGTTAAATTCAGATCTGTATTCAATAGTTACTCCAGTCTTGCAGCGGTTTTTAACGTTCTGTACTATGGCATGCATATACAGCAGGAAAAGGAGGGGAGCCAGCACACAACCTTGGCGGACACCAGTTTGTACTCTGAATTTAGGTGCATATTCATTTTCTATTTTAACTGTTGCATAGAGTTCTCCATACAGGGATTTGATGATTTTCAGGAGGTTTGGTGGGCATCCAATTTGTTCCAGTACACCAAAAAGCATATTTCTGTCTACCGAGTCAAAAGCCTTGCTTATGTCTATAAATGCCACACATAGTTTTGTATTTTGTTCTTTTGCTTTCTCAATGAGTTGTCGTAAAGTGAAAATCATGTCTATTGTTGATTTGTTTTTGCGAAAGCCACATTGTGTGTCGGAAAGTATATTGTCTACAGGCTTTAGAAGGCGTTTATAAATGACTCTCGATAGTATTTTTCCTGGAACTGAGAGCAATGATATGCCTCGATAGTTGTTACAATTCGATTTGCTACCTTTTTTATGTATCGGTACATACATACATACATACCGATACATACATACATACACACATACATACAGACAGAGTTACTTTCGCATTTATATATTAGTATGGATATGGATATGATGATGTAGAATATTGATGGAATGTTGTAGGATGTTCGATGATATTGTCTCTATGTGTTTGGTGTTGAGGGTAAATTCCATGAAAAAGTCTCTTATGAATGTACTAATTGTGCCTCTCGCACCAAACCAGAGTCCTATCACTTCATAACTTCTGTTAGGATATTTATTATCATATTTTTCTTTCAGATAATATGGTATGCATGCTTTATAGATGTTATTATTATTTTTTTTTTTTCATGTACTAGTTTTGCTTGATTTATGTTATTTGATTCAAATCTTATAGTTGGGTCAATTATGTAAGCCCTTTTACTTTTCTTTGGAAAGGCGACTATATCACAAAATCTTCTGCTTCCGTTTTCGTCGTAGCAGAACACTTCCTCAAAACAATATATTTCCTTTTCTCTTAGCAATTTTGTAATGTTTTTTTTTTACTTTGTGGTGTCTTGCTGTTATTAAGTTTTCATTATGAGGACAAGAACCCAGAACATGAGTGGGGGGTTTCTTTCTCTCTGTCGCAATGACGACAGAGGTAGGATGTCTTGTCTAAATGAGCACCCGGAACTCCAGCAAGATTGGCATAGTTTATGTTGAGTTTTATTGCGGCGGTCCATTCTGAAGAGGAAAGGTTAGATTTATTAAATATAAATTTGTTTATGGCGGTATATTGAGAGAAGTGTATTACTCCAATTCCTTGGTAAGAGCCTTTGCACCATTCGTCATATGAATTTGATCTCAACTGAGCTCGTAACTGTTTTGTGTTGTTTCCTACTACATCAAGTTTTTCAAGGCATTTTTGAAATTCTGTTGCACAGTCGAATGAATGATGGAGCAGTATGTCATTGACTTGGAGCAGTTTAGATGCTATCGCAAAGTGTTTCAGATATGTTTCCCACTTGCAGATGATTAGGCCTAATCCTCGATATTTATTGCATTTATTGAGTGAGATGGTATGCAAATGATGGATTTTACGGTTCTTCTAATCTAAAGAAGATCTATTGGGATAGCGTCAAGTGGTGCTATCTGGAGAGGATATATTAGAGTTGGAAACAAGTATTGATTTATAACATTCATTTTTTGGTCAGGTTTCAGTAAAGGACTATTAACAAGTTTTTCACAATTTTTGTTGAATTTTTGATAGAAATATCACGTTATAATCGAAAACGCTTTCATCTTGGAAGGTACAGCCTAGGTATTTAATAGCTTTATTTTCACCAACTACTTTTATTTCGTCTCCATTATTTAGCTTCAGATTTTCTTTCGAGAGAATACCTTTGAATAATATTATGGAAGAGCTTTTCTTTGGATTTATATTCAAGCATATTTTTTGTAACAAACATTGTATAAGGTGGATTTAATGTAATGCAGCTTCCATTGAGTTAGAATCAACGGCTTTGTCTGCAAAACCTGACAAACTAACAGAATCACAATTAGGATGAAGTTTATATCCGTGTTTGTCAGCGTATTCCATAGCGCATAATTCATTATAAATAAAATTGACAGCCAGGTTGAATAGGATGGGTGACGGTGGACATCCTTGACAAACTCCTCTCTTGATGTTGATTAAATTTGAAAATTTGTTGTTACATTCTAATTTTGTGGAATTATTTGTTACCAAGACCATTATTAAGTTCTGTAGTTTTTCCGGAATCCCCATTGTTTCCAGACATTTCAAGATATGGGCGTGGCCAATATGATCAAATGCTTTTGATACATCGAGAAAATTAACAGGACAGTTTTTTTTTCTTTGCGTCTTTTAGACATGCATTGACAATTTTTGTGTTGATTTGGCAACCTTGTATTCCTTTGATAAATCCTCGCTGGTTACAGTTTAAGTCAATTTCATCTCTTAGCTTCTGGTCTAAAACTTTTTCAATGATTCTTCTTAAAATGGGAAATATAGTAATAGGCCTCCAGTTTGAGACATCTTCCCCACTACCACCTTTAAAAATTAAAATTGTTCTGCCTTGTCGTAATAATTTTGGAACTGTTGATGTTTTTAACATAATCTCAATAATGGATCTGATTATTTCAGCAATCTTTAGTTCTTTTATAGTTCTAATGAGAACTTTGTCCGGACCGGCTGAAGTATCCAGAGCAGTTGATTTGATTGCATTAACAACATCGTCTGTGGTAACGCGTTTGTAAATTTCAGATTTCTGACTGTGATATGTATCCAACAAGCTATTATTGGGTGTTTCAAAATTGGTTTTAAATGTATTTTCCAGTTCATCTATATTGATCTTCCATATTTTTCCTTGCCTTTCATCCATTATTTTCCTCACAACTTTCTTTCTCTGGTTATAATAATATTGTCCAAGTTTATAATTATAGTTGTCTTTTCTCTTTTGCCTATTTTTTTTTGTCATGTCTTGATGGGTTACTGGATTGAGAGTAAGTTACGTTGTTAATTGAATTCTTTTTCTTTTTTCTCAGACGATAAAACTTTACAGCCGGGTGGACAGGTCCGGGCAACTTTTCATTAGCTTCATACAAAAATGTATTAAATGAGGAAACTTTATTGTCAAACTCATCGGGATTGATAAAATCGTAATCTAGAATAGATTTGAATTTATTTTCCCACAATTGACATGAATGTTGCAGTTCATTTTGTTTTATTTCATCTAATATGTAGACGTATTATTTATATCGATATAAAATGGAGCGGATTTATTTATTGTATTGATGTTTGCTCTGTTAGCGATATCCGGATGAGCCGATCCAATGTGAATACTAACTCCTCTTTTGCTTTTAAACATTTTTTGACAATGGATGCATATTTCGTCCGGTTGAGATCGAATCGGAAAATTATCTCCATGTATATTTGTGTTGTTTTCATGGGATATATTAATGTTATTTTCATGTATATTTGTGTCGCTTTGAATGACATGTACAGTGCTGTCATTGATTGAAGTTAATTTTGGCTTTTCATTGCCTTGAAATGTAGCTGGTATCGTGGTTCTTAAATTTTGTGATTCAACAAAGGAATCATCATCGGTGTAATTGTCAAATCTTACATATCTGGCATTAGGTATGAAGTCAATGAAGCCTTCTCCAGTTGATGTACATGGTTGACTAATTTTGTTTCGAGGACGCAGGTTATATTGAGACATGATGAATAATAGTTCTTAGGAGGCATTTGTCACCTCATCTTTTGATTGTAGGCACCAAAGAAGGAGATTGTTTTAATAATGTTTTGGTGTGATATTTCCAAATTGGAAAAATATTTTAAATTTAGAATTTACTTTGTGCGTTGTAGTTGAAATAAAATTAATAAAGTTGAAATAAAAAGAATTGGGATAGCAAGACTTATAGAATATACAAATGGAAATATGGGTAATAAGTTGATGAAAAAGGTGAACACAATATTTGAAAACTATAAAATCCACACACCAATAGATAGCCCCAATACTGCACCACAAGACTCCTTAGACACCTTGCAACAAAAGTTATCAGTGTTCAGTTCCAGACTAAAGAGGTATACGAAATGAAAGCAGCGAGTTTCAGAACAACGAGAAAACATTTTATAGAAAGATTAAAACAAAAACAACGAATGAAGATGGGCCTGCAGACATACCCAATGAAGAACAAATTACAGAATATTGGGAATCAATATGAAACCGAGAGACGCCATGTGATCTTGAAACGAGCTGGATGAAGAGAGAAGAAGAAGAAAATATCAATATAACATTTATGACAGAACCAGCGGTATCAGAAGAATAAAATTCACAACTATTGGTATAAAAAACTAACTGACACTAACATCAAGCTAACTCAGTTTATCAATGAAATCATTAAAAGCCCAGACCAGAGTTCTCCATTTATAATGAAAGGCAAAACATATCTACTACCAAAGGCAAGTTCACCACAGATCCCTTGACGTATAGGCCAATCACGTGCTTGCTGACTATCTATATAAGATCATGACAGCATGCTTAAGAGATGAGTTCTTAAGCAAACATGAAGAAACCCAAAATATAATGGGTAAGGAACAGAAAGGACGACGGAAGGACGCTAAAGGATGTGAAGAACAAGTTATCATAGACTCAGTACCTAATACTCGGAGAAGTCAAGAAGAATGCCAAAAAAATATCTTGTTGTTACGTGGATTACCAGAAATCTTATGACAGCATACCCCATCAATGGTTAATTAAGATTAAGGTCTTGCAACTATACAAAGTTCACCCCATATTGATGGAATGCCTTCACCAAATGATGCAATCCTGGAACACCACCATACACCTAACGACAAAACAAACATCTATAACCAGGGAGATTCTTTGGGTCCATTGTGATTTTGCCCAACATTAAATCCGCTCTCCAAAATGTTCAATAGAACGAAAATGGGACATACCTTAAACAACCAAGTGAAACACACCATCTCACACCAGTTATACATGGATGACTTGAAACTATACACGGTATCCCATGATCAACCGAAAAAACTAGTCGGAATAGTGGAACAGTTCTCCGGGGATATATGTATGTAGTTTGGGCTTGACAAATCCAAGGTGATAAATATCAATAAAGGAAAGTGCCAAACCGGCGAAATTCAACTAGCAGAAGGAGGATTGATTGAGTCAATGAATGAACGTGATCTTTATAAATAACTGGGATATCAGCAAGCTAGATCAATTGACCAAAAAAGTACAGAGACTTTAACTGAGGAATACATTAATAGAAAATACAGAATAGGTATGTCGATCAGAGTTAAACAGTAAGCACCTCTTCAAAGCCATCAACACGTTTGTAACGTTTGTTATTTTTTTTAAATTTTCCCACCAAATTTACCAAATACGATTCAATGATGCGACAATTTTGACACAGTTACATTTGATTGTTCACAGTGGGGCTTTTGGATTAGGGACAAATTGTGGCATTTATCGTATTTCGGTACTTGATGACTTTTTTACTTCCAAAAATCATTTTATCTAGTGTAAATCTAAAGTGCCCCTTCCGTTCCTACGCCCCCCCCCGTTCCTACGCCCATGGATGTAACGATAAATGAGTATGTGTATCTGTGTATGTATATATTATGTACCCGTTCCTACGCCCATGGATGTAACGATAAATGAGTATGTGTATCTGTGTATGTATGTATTACTAACTGTTCAGCCAAAACAGTAAAAGATATCGAAAAATTGATGAGAATGAACCCCCCCCCCCGAAACCATAAGCTGAAACCCCCCAAAAAATATCAGAAATCAAAAATGACAAATATTTTTTTACGGCCGAGTTTTCGATTTTTGACCGAATTTAGCCGATCATGTTCCCATATCTTAAATTTTGTCGCGACAATATATCAAGCGAAAAAGTTTTGGGTGGCCTTTTAAACAGATTCTTAGAAATAAATTTATGTATGGACCTTTTGATCAGCTCTCGTATTGTACGGACCAACTTCCGGCATTGCTTGGTTATAAGAAGGGAATGAAAAGAGCGTCATCGTCATAATTATCAATTCGAATTATGAATTTGAAAAGAAATACTCTTCGATTACAAATATGGGGAGTTAGATTTCAATACATGGCAAACCGTATTATTATCATTGTTCGGTACTCGCGTGTGCACCCTCGTACCTACCTACGCTCCGGTCCTGATTTAGTAGGTACCTATTCGTTTCAAATAGGATGCAAGTTCAACATCAACACCTAACAAGTTATGCTAATGAAGGGACCGAATCTGATCATCTCAAAACTTTCAAGTGAGTGTACGCTTCCCTCTCATATTTCTCAATTAATATTTTTAAGTGTAATTTTGGTGCCGATATTTTATTCGAACTTTAATTTTCCAGCAGAACTATATTTATTTTATATCAGTCCACTTTTACTTTTCTACTTTTTCTACCACCTACGCACAATCATCATATAGTTGTTTGGATATAAATGGAACTCCTGAATGTAGTGAGTAGCTGAGATCAAATGGAACATAATTCACGGAAATCGTTAGAGAGCCAGTACAGATGAACCACAGGTTAGAGAAGGTCATTTTGAACGATACAGGGGCGGACGAATACTAAATCCTTGTTTTTGATTGTCTTCACTTCAAATGTTGCGATAAAATTTTAAAAAACAAAAGCAATACGTGGAAAATCTGATAAGTGAAAAAATACTGTTATTGAAATGTGATTCAAAACATTTCAAAATATCAAATCATCATCAAAATATCGAATTATCATTAAAATGTGTAATTTTTTTCACGTAGAAAGTTTTCCAAAAATGACATTTTCCACACTGTATCGTCTGTCTAAAATATGTTCCGTTTGATCTCATCTATCAGTTACCCACCATGTTCAGGGGTTTTCGGGGTCCATTTATTAGCCAAACATCCTGTACACAAAGATTTTGTCGACATCTAACAACGCTGTCTAAACTCCCTTTAGATGAGTATACAGACCAACACTGCTCAATGTACCAAAACAAAAACAATGATCAAAATGTATGTAAACCTTTTTTAACAAAAGTAATCACATGTATCGCACATTTGGTAATCGCACGAAATACGTTGGGCACAGATTAATTTTATTGGTTCTAACTAAATAGTACTGATATTATTGTTTATTCTAGGGGTTGTCATACCAGAAGGAAATTCATTAAAATATAAAGCAGTAAATCCAAATTTTGTTCTTGCTAAAAATGAGGATAAAAGCTTTAGAATTCTCTACCAAGTTAAGAATTCATATTGCTCCATTTTGGATTGTACCACAAAAAAGAACATTTTGAAACTAACAGGTAACATGATCAAAACAAATCATTTGGGTGTAGATCAATCTGCAATTTCTTTTGACTTTTCTAATGAACAATACGTAGCACAAATTTCCTTTGGACACAGAGTCGAAAATGTTTGGGTACCCGTCAATGTTATTTTGAATAGAAACCTAACAGTGGAACAAAGTGCCTATCTTCAGGTTAGTACAAAATACTTTAACTGCAATATCATTCAGTAGAACAAAGTGCCTATCTTCAGGTTAGTACTGAATACTTTCGGTTTCTCCCCGTCCATAAATCAGGGAGAAACCGAAAATTTTCAAATTTTATATTTTTTATGGGGTCCTTATATACTATTTTGGGGGTTTTATTCTCTGTAGTTTTTCATTATCTCTTTTAGTTTGCCCAGGAAAAAATTGCAAAAAGACCCGCTAAATAGCGTCATTTTTGGCGGTAACTTGCTCCCACTTGAACTTTAATTTTATTTTTCCTTTCTTATTACGCACCTACATACTAAAAGGGACCTGTGTGCCAAATTTCAAGTATCT
>CM022879.1:28583189-28639519 GCA_012654025.1 Pachypsylla venusta | reverse complement strand
AAAAAAAAAAAAAAAAAAAAAAAAAAAAAAAAAAAAAAAAAAAAAAAAAAAAAAAAATATGCTTAAAGATAGGTACTTAGATATTACAAAATAGAAAATCGAACACACTCATTGTCTGACCACTTGTCAATTGCTAGAGATAATGCTGTGACAAAAGCAAAAATGTTAGATTCAATCTTACATGCACCGATTTCGAGATAAAAATAAAAGGAAAACCGTACTAAACTTTATCTTCCTTTATTGTAGGAATTTGACAAGCTCCGGATGATGTCGCAGGTATGATTTGGCAGCCTTCGGCTGTTGTCACAGAACTCGAGTGAAAATATTATACGAATTAGATTTGGCAGCCTTAGGCTGCTTTCACAGATCTCTAGTGAAAATATTATTTGAATTAAATTTGGCAGCCTTCGGCTGTTGTCACTGCCCCCCATATAAAATACTATATGAATTAGATTTGACAGACTTCAGCTGCTGTCACTGCTCTCTAGTGAAAATATTATATACATTAAATTTAGCAGCTTTCGGCTGTTGTCGCAGCTCTATAGTGGAAAAAATATTTTAATTAACTTTGACAACCTTCGGTTGTTTTCACAGCTACCTGGAGCAAATATTATTTGAAATAGATTTGGCAGCCTTCAGCTGCTGTCACTGCTCTCTAGTGAAAATATTATATGCATTAAATTTAACAGCTTTCGGCTGTTGTCGCAGCTCTATAGTGGAAAAAATATTTTAATTAACTTTGACAACCTTCGGTTGTTTTCACAGCTACCTGGAGAAAATATTATTTGAAATAGTTTTGTCAGCCTTCAGCTGCTGTCACAGCTCTCTAGTGCAAATATTTTAAGGGCCCCAGTGAAGATAGCTTTAAAAGACCGAAATGTATCAACAATATGCTTCACAGAGTGTTTATTTTAAATTTCATTAAATTTTGAGTGATAATGCGTAATGCCACTTTTAGATAAGTGACCCGAATTTGAGGTTTGGTACCCCAAAGTGCCCCTAGATGAATATAGCCCCATGAGTCCCAAAATTTACCGACAATATGTTACAAAGAGTGTCTGTTTCAAAATTCATCAAAATTGGACTCTATTCCCACTTTTAGAGAGGTGACCCGAATTTCCGCTTTGATGCCATAAAGGACCCCAGATGAGGACAGCTCCATAAGTCCCAAAATTTACCGATATGTTACAAAGAATGTCTGTATCAAATTTCATCAAAATCGGGCGTGTCGTTTGGGTTCTAGAGGGTCACCCAAAAATGACCTCTTTTGACCCATAAATGGACCCCAGAAGGAGCTATCTCCAATGTTAAAGCTCGAATTATGGCCTCAAGGAATATTCGTACTAAATTTCATCAAAATCGGACTAGTCGTCATAATTCGTCCAGAAAAGCAAAAAAAACGACATCGCAATTTTTCACCAATACAATACTTTACTTACCTATACTTCGTATATGGGAAGATAAAGTAAAAATAATCAGAGTTCCTTGTAACTGAACATGGTCAATTAATAAAAAAAAAAAATTTTTTTAGCTTAACGTCTCTTTAACATCTATTAAGGTCATTCGAGATGGCCCTCCATTAGTTGGAAACTTACAAACCATCTCCACACATTGACTGGTTGGGGAATAGCTAACATCACGAGCACTCAGAACCCCCGTGGTCACCCACTAAGTTAAATGGACGTTGCTTAACCTCAGTGATACAATGGTGTATTCAATATGCGATTGACGCGGGTTTAACATCCAATTAGAATTGTATGTTTCTCCCACTTGCACATTAATTTGTCAAGTGACGTCAATGTTTGCTTATATTCTGTTCTAGGATTCTAATACAGTTTTTCGGATTTATTGTTTAGCTCGTAATACGTTCTTCAGCTCAATGCCAGATATTGACCAGAAACTATTTTTAATCAATGACTTAGGTTTAAATACTAACTTCTTGCGTGACGTAAGAAATTTAAAAAGAGCTCTAGAAAATCAAGTGCAACATGTTGTTCGTGGAATAAATGCTCCGCTTTTAGAAAATGGTGATTCAAAGGAATTTGATGGTGCTAGTAGCAGTAGAACATAACAAAAACTACAACATGACTTTATTTGAATTTCATTTCAATTATTTTCAGTAAAAATTGTTCACTTCAATTATCTGTTTCTGCATTTCTAGTCCGCTATTGTTCTACCATACAGGGTGGCCGTCAATTTATGATCACTCGAATTTTCTCGGAACCAGTTCTAATTTTCGAAAAAATGAAAACCCGTATATTTTTCAATTTTAATGCGGTTCTTCTAGTATATTTTATTTTGCACTGGGTGGTTAAGAAGCACCGAAAAAGGGGGTGCCCTTTTTCGGTTTCAAAATAAAAATATACAATTTTTCGTCCATACTTGGGTTTACCATAAAATTTTACATACTTTTGAGTCATCACTAGATAATTTCTGATCCCGAACCTTCTTTAATATACTGAAATTTCGGGACTGGAACGATTATAATGCCGGGATCCCTGGACTAGTCCCGGGATTAGGAAAAAATCGGGAATCCTCAAAAATCAAGTGGAAGTAGATAGTAGATAGTTACTATAATAAATAGATAAAATAAAAATAAAAAATCAAGTTTTTAACTTGAGAGATGTGTGTGGAGTGCCTTTGTGAAACCACCAAGAGTTTTTGAAATAGCATCACATTTTTTAACACTTTGCATTTTTACCGTCTTTGGACACTAAAAAATGACTCCAAACGGATGAAGGATCTGAATCTTTTTTGTGCGATATAAAACCGCCCATTTTAAAGTCAAACCGAGCACAAGTTGTTACGTTCAAGAAAGATGTTAGAATATATTAGAACATTAAAAATTAAGCCTTTGCACACTTAGGTAAAAAGAAACTAAAACAAGTGAAATACCGACTGTTTTGTTTTTACCAAAAGGCTAGGTACCTAATTTTGGATAATTTGCCTCAGTCATATAAACAACACCTCGGTCATCGGTTCATTCGGTCTACACAAAGAAGAATAAAAGGATTTAAAAAGTTCTTTCAATTTTTTATTCCATGGCGGATGGCAGCACATCGACTTTCATGTAATGTTCAAGGTTGATGTATTGGGGCCTCATTTTCAAATGCAATAAAAAAGTATGTTTTTTGTTTGCTTTTATTATATTAATGTCAATCCCGAAAATCCCGGTATTGGATGGCGAATCCCGGGATCAAAATTTCAGCCATTTTCGGGCGGGATCCCGGGATCGTAATCTCTCGTCGTCACGTTTTTTTTTTTTTTCTGATTCAGAATTACCCTGTATAATCACATATCAATAAAAAGTTCAAGTGTGACCTGTCAAATATCATTAGTTTTTTTTGCTGAACATCATGATGCTATTAGAACAGCCCCCGGACTACTCTGGACATAACTACAGGGTGATCCACAAGTTTGGAATAGGTTTTCACATTAAATGTGTGATCAATCAAATATCGTTAGTTTTTTTCTAAACATCATGGTGCTATTAGAAAAACCAGTGGCGTACCTACAACACTGAGCGCCCGGGGCAAAGAATGATTCGCCCCTCCCCCCCCCATCCATGGTTTTGCACGTTTCTCATCATACAAACGTACGTCACTAAACAATCGCTAATACTTGGTCGAATATATAGTATGAAAACGATCGATAATATCGATAGTTTTGAAACTCAAATTGATTTAAATCTTACTTGAGATCAACCATACGTAGATTAACAAATCTTGCAATTATTTCAATGGAAAATGAAACTGCTGCAATGTTGGATTACAAGGATATAATAAAATATGTAGATATGCAGCGATTAAAACGAGAAAAGTTAACATTTGAGTTTTTTCAATTGTGATGGAGAAAAAATTTGAAGTTTGTAATGTTTCGAGATTATATAAATCAGATAAAAGATTAATTTTTCATTATTAACTCTACGCCAAATAGACGATGGAAATGTCTGGCCATTGTAAATTTGGATTAACTTTCATTCTTTTTCGAGTTCTAAAAACTTTCACATAATTTTTCTAAATATTTGAGTTAATTTATTCTGAGTTATATTTGAGTCCTTTGAGTAATTGAGTATATGAGAATAAACATGTGTGTCTTTACAAATTAAACAAAAAGATTTTAGAACTCGAAAAAGAATGAAAGTTAAACCACATTTACAATGGCCAGACATTTCCATCGTCTATTTGGCGTAGAGTCAATCATTGGCCGGAATACGCTGTTCTGGCATAGACAGTATCCAACGAAAGCATCAGGTTAACATCAGTGTTTTAGGAGTTCAAGCTAACCAGAATTCGAGCATGGTACCTCCCTGATACAAGCCAATAATGATTCACAGTCTGCCACGGAGACATCCTTAAAGAACCTCTAAATGTATGATATATTTTCCTTAATAAAAATGAAGAAGTTGAGAAATTCTTCAAATAAATTTGTTACAAGTCAACCAAGAGTTAGGTCATTTTGTAAATAATGGCTGAAGTAAGTCAAAATAGAATGTCTGGAGGGGGGGAGGGGCTTTCAGGAGTTGTAACAACAAGCTACATTGTATAACACAACGAGGTGGCGGGGGAGGGATGGCAGTGGAGAATAGGAATGAGAAAGCAGAAGGTTTTTTTTTTAGAGGATATAGTTTCTTGAAGTACGAATATTATGAAAACTTTGCTAGAAATAATTTATAATGAAAAACTCTCACTTTTTTTAACATTTTGTGTAGGGTGTTCCTGAAAAGTTATATTTTTTTTGAAAGCGAAAAGAAAACTTTGTTCCACGCATTGATTTTATTCCAAGATCCGACATGGGAGCGGCGTGGATGGTGTTCGATTAGGAATCTGTATCTGTTAAGCGGATGTGGAAGTTTACTTCCATTTGCAGTAAAAACTTTGGATACGAATAATAAAAATGGACATAAAATATATTTTTGAACGTTAGTGAAGTCCACTTTTGACTCCCATAAACATCCCGAAATACACTTATATATGTGTACGCGATACAAGCCACAATTTTAATCCGATTTTGACGAAATTTGGTATATATGTTTAGGGTATGCAGGATATTTGCTGCAATGTTTTTGGGAGCCTCAGGGGGCCCATTACTGTGTTTATTGAAAATAATTTTTATGTTTTTAGGGGTTTGTTGCAGAAACGTAAAATTTTGATATGTGATGGCTAGTGTTAAGGGCTTTTCGAGTTTGAACATTTTGGGGGCCCTCGCCCCCGGGTGCCCCCAACACTAACGATAACACCTGATCATCTGGATCCACTAGTTTAAGTACCCATATCAATCATCAGTTCTAGAGGTTCCATCATGATGTTTTGCAATCAGAGACGATCTCCACATTGGAAAAAAAAATCTCCTCATAATATTAAAATTATTATTAAATAATTAATTGCATTGTAGTCTAAGTCGGATCGTCTTTATATGTTCTCCAATACAACGTATCAGTAGAATTAAAGGAGCTGTACTATTTACAATTCATATCACATCACATTTTTTTTTTTAATTTGACTTAACGTCTCTTTAACATCCACATGGCACAAGCTCGCTGGACGACGCTTAACTTCAGTGATCTATCGGGAACTGGTGTATTCAACGTGCCACAGACGCTGGCTCACATCACATTAATTATCAGGTATCAGTAATCATTATTATTACAATATTATTTTTTTGTGACGATTCCAAAGGTTCATTATTGAAAATAATAAAACAAAAGTATTAAAACTTGCCTTAATTTTTTAAGCAAATTTAACCGTGTCCCTCCGGAGGGAAAAAAAAAGTTCACGTGTTCACAATTTTTTGACTTACCCTATACTGGGGAGTGGGCGACTGGGGTATGGAATTTTATTACATTATAAATTTACTACCTCTACAACATGGACGTTCATGTTCTATACTAAATTATAACTAGTTTATATTCAATTCAAGAGTGCACCTTTTTACAGCCACTTAAAAATGCAATCTGATGTATTCATATAAAATATTTTTTCGATTATTAAATTTTTTCAATACCTACACTGTGGAAAATTGTGGCTCCAAGGAACCCTCCTTATTTGCATTAAACATTCTTCCTAAGTCTGAAAGCATATCAATTTAAATACAAACCCATTTGAATTAAAAGTTAAAAAAGGCCTGATACAAGTAATGTGAAGTGTATTGTAAATAGTACAGATCCTCTAACTCTACTGATACATTACATAACAGCCCTGATATAAGTAATGTGAAGTGTATTGTAAATAGTACAGATCCTCTAATTCTACTGATGCATTACATAACAGCCCTGATATAAGTAATGTGAATTGTATTGTAAATAGTACAGATCCTCTAATTCTACTCACGCATTACATAACAGCCCTGGTATAAGTAATGTGAAGTGTATTGTAAATAGTACAGATCCTCTAACTCTACTGATGCATTACATAACAGCCCTGATATAAGTAATGTGAAGTGTATTGTAAATAGTACAGATCCTCTAACTCTACTGATTCATTACATAACAGCCCTGATATAAGTAATGTGAAGTGTATTGTAAATAGTACAGATCCTCTAACTCCACTGATGCATTACATAACAGCCCTGATATAAGTAATGTGAAGTGTATTGTAAATAGTACAGATCCTCTAACTCTACTGATGCATTACATAACAGCACTGATATAAGTAATGTGAAGTGTATTGTAAATAGTACAGATCCTCTAACTCTACTGATGCATTACATAACAGCCCTGATATAAGTAATGTGAAGTGTATTGTAAATAGTACAGATCCTCTAACTCTACTGATGCATTACATAACAGCCCTGATACAAGTAATGTGAAGTGTATTGTAAATAGTACAGATCCTCTAACTCTACTGATGCGTTCTTTTGAGGCAAATGCGAGTGGTACTCTCACGTTAAGTGGTACAATGGTACATTCACGTTAGATAGAGTGGTACACTCACGGGAGTGTACCACAAAGAAATGATCCATTTATTATTCTTAAAATCAATGATGTCTTGTTAAATATACCAGTTCCCGCAGGATTATTGAAGATAAGAAACGTGCAGCAAAGTTTTACTTGATAGATGACCACGTAGGATCGAGCCCTCGTGAATCTCGTGATACTTTATCAAATGGAGGGGAAAATAGCGACTAGAATGACCAATAGATGTTAAGTTGACGGAACGTGCAGCAAAGTTTTACTTGATAGATGACCACGTAGGATCGAGCCCTCGTGAATCTCGTGATACTTTATCAAATGGAGCGGAAAATTGCGACTAGAATGACCAATAGATGTTAAGTTTACGGAACGTGCAGCAAAGTTTTACTTGATAGATGACCACGTAGGATCGAACCCTCGTGCATCTCGTGATACTTTATCAAATCGAGGGGAAAATTGCGACTAGAATGACCAATAGATGTTAAGTTGACGGAACGTGCAGCAAAGTTTTACTTGATAGATGACCACGTAGGATCGAACCCTCGTGAGTCTCGTGATACTTTATCAAATGGAGGGGAAAATTGCGACTAGAATGACCAATAGATGTTAAGTTTACGGAACGTGCAGCAAAGTTTTACTTGATAGATGACCACGTAGGATCAAGCCCTCGTGAATCTCGTGATACTTTATCAAATGGAGGGGAAAACCGCGACTAGAGTGACCAATAGATGTTATGTTGACGTTAAAAAAACTGTACGAATGTGACACATGGGTTCATTATTATACTGTTTTAAAAAAATATCTCCCCCCCTCCCCCNCCCCCCCCCCCCCCCCGTATTTGATATTTTACGTTTACTATAAATTTGATGTTTATAAAAGAAGTTCCTACGCCGATCTCCGTACACCGCACGCCGCCCGCAGTTGCCACCTAGCATTGACCGATTTTGATAAAAATAATAAAATTTTAGTATGGAACACTAAACATATGTGTGATTGACGGTGACGAACAGTTTCATTGTACAATTAGGCCTTAAATTGGACATAAAAAATTGCATCAAAAGTCAACGCTATTAAGTGACAAATATGGCAAATGGATTTATTTCATTCGATTTTTGAATTTTTCGTATACCTTGAAACGTAAAATATCAAATTTTGAGGGGGGAGTATTCTTCTTGTGATGACTTCAAAGGCATTATTGAAAATAATAAACCATTTTGGTGTGTGTGTGTGCAGGCCCGACCGGGGGGGGGGTTGGAGGAGGGAATCCTCCCAGGCCCAGGATTTACTAAAAGGCCCGGTGAGAAAATTATAATAATGACATTTTTCAAGTTTTTTTCTGAATAATAAATAAATGAAATTTTTTTCAAACAAACAAAATCAGAAGTTTAGCGATATTGAGCTACATAAAAGGGACAATGACTATTGCAGGACATGGATTTGTGCGACCTTTCAGCTTGTACAGCAATCATAAATATTGGTATATTTCGTAAACAGTAACATCTGATAATCGAATTATTTGTTGCCAAGAAGAAGCATACATGCCTTTTCACATCAACTAAGTGAATTGCCTACTTTGAATTTTATTACTGCTCAGAGGATGATTTTAAATGAAAGAATAATAGAGGGGCCCCACGGCCCGGATATTCTGTCTACGGCCCTGAGTGTGTGTTACTCAAACAGGCCATCACATCAAATATGGATACCATCATATTAATGTGGGCAGCAACGATGTATATTCCAGACCTGATGTACGAGGTCAGCAAGGAAAGGGAGGCAGACAGTCAGACGTTGATCAATTTTTGTTCCTTTTCCCTCGCCCCATCTCGTCATCAGATCTATTATTATTTTATGACCGTATTATACGGAAAAGGTATTGTAACGAACAAACACGTGCCCTGAAAATGTAAAAAGGTATAAATACACAATTTACCTGGCACCTACGTGCGAAGCAGAGCCACACCTTTTTTCCCACTAACCATATACAATCTATATTACTACAAATTCAAAACCGTTTATGACAGCGTCAATTTCACGTTGAATAAAACAATTTCCGTAAGCCCTCGTGTTGTATCTGGACATTAGATCTTAGTGTCGTTAGGTATAATTAAAAAAAACTCTGCCCATGTGGCACATGGGTTTATTATTTGAATTGCTAAAAAATTACACTTTTGGGTGCAATCGAATATACCTCCGCGCCGGTGGTTTTTGTCGTCTTTTATCGGTTTTACAATATTGCTGTTCAAAAAGAGAATGGTAAGAGCTAGAGACTTGAAATATGGTATGTAAGTCATATTTGGGGTCTCACAGTAAGCTTCGAAACTTTTTGGTGCAAAAAATATAGCGCTGCTGGTTTTGCCGCTTTTCATTAATCCTGTTAAAAAAAAGAATAGTAAGCCTTTGGAATTAAAATATCAATATTTTCTTGGGGGGAGGGGTTCACATTTGGTTTCAATAAAATAAAAAAATGTGTCACTTTTCTCCGAAGAACGTATCAACCATTCCACCCCCCTCCCCCCCACCCCGTGTACTTGAAAACCAAAAATAGCAACATATAAGAATCACGCAATGAAGAACGGGCGAAACAGCTCGTGTTTTATAAAAGAGATGGAAGTGGTGAATGTGACAAAAAAATAACCTTTGAAAATGTCAGAAAAAGAAAATTCAACATTAGTTGAAGTGAATAAGATTAATTGCATGGAAACTGGACTGTGTCCTGTCCTGTGTTCTAATTTCTAATGTTCCTTTATTGTCTCGTCAAATGGGAAAATGGCGTCAAACAGAAAGAACACACAATACATTGACTGACACTAGAAATGAGTTGACCCCCAAATAATATACAGTATGTCCTGGAAGTCCTTGGTAGAATGTGGGAAGGAAGGATTAGTTAGCAAAGAACGCACAATACCTTGAATGACACTAGAAATGAGTTGACCCCCAAATAATATACAGTATGTCCTGGAAGTCCTTGGTAGTATGTGGGAAGGATGGATTAGTTAGTAAAGAACACACAATACTTTGACTGACACTAGAAATGAGTTGACCCCCAAATAATATACAGGACGGCTTTGACGGGTAAGAATTTTTTTTGCTTACAGCCTCTTTAATATTTATTGGTCATTGGAGATGGGGGTTTTAACCCTCCATGCGCTGGAAACTTAAAAACTAGCTTCGTACATTGTCTTCACCCCCAGCCTGGGTTAGGACGGATACATAGCCCCAGAATCAAGCGTGCGGGAACAAACGTGGATACCTACATGTTACAACCTCGCCAGACGTTGATTCTCTTGAGTTATCTAACGGGAACTGGTGTATTCAACGTGCCATATTAGACGCTGGCTAAGGAATATGGATCTAATACCAGTCAAACTATGGAATTTCATCTTGATTTTGACATAATATTTGCCACATAAACATTACACCTAAAATATTGCCGCTATAAAAGGACTTTTTTATCCTATTCTGGGAGCGCATTCAGGGACTTTTATTTATTTATTTTTACGCAACTCATAATAAATGTTGGTGAAGTGAATGAGTCAGTTGAAAAAAATAAGAATAAAATTGAAGAAAATATTCAATAAGAAAAAAGGAGATAAAATTGTAAAGCTATCAATATTCAGAAAGCCCTAATAAAAATCCGTTCTGCGAAAAACAAATGCTAGTTTGGACCACGTTACTCCAGAAAATTCAAACTAGCAAGTAAATGCGTTAAACATATTGAGTTGTCAGCCCTGCGATTTCCGGCTTCCCAGTATTTCCAGATCAAATGCTATGTTGCCAGTCTTATAACTTTATTTCCAGATCATGTATTAAGCAATCGAATTGTATCCTAAGTAGGATCGACTTAAAATTTGCTCCAAAAGAACGTCTATTTCAGAAGAAACTACATTACTTATATCAGGGATATTAATTAATATTAAAATTTCTTAACTTTCAATTCAAATGTGTTTTGTATTAAAATTGATATAATGCTTCTACATTTTAATATAAATAAAGAGAGTTATACAGTGTGCGGCTCGGAAATGACCTTTTTTTAAAATGCTCCTGTATTGCAACGAAAAATCGTAGGCTGACGGGACTAGTTTCCCTGGACGCAAAACTAATGGAATTTTCTGATTTTGTGAAAAGATTTTAACCAGTAGCTTTTTTCTCTCGGAAAACACAATTTTTAATTTTTCGTTTTTGTGGAATTTTTCCTTACCTCTTAGTTTAATTTCTTTGTCATTTTTTCAAACCCCTCGATCAATAAAGGATGAGGTGGTCCAAAAGACACAAATCTTTTGTAGTGGAAGCATACTTCTCTTACGGGCATTCCATTGTGGCGACACGAAGTGCATTCCGAGTTCGCTTCAGAATTCCACCCAGAGGTGCTCTTCCCGATCGGAAAACAATTTTGCATTGGGTAGAGAATTTCAAGAGAAGTGTGATAAAGAAGTCTGCAGGATCAGCTCGAACTGTGAGGACTGCAGACAATGTGGAGTTGGTTCGACAGTCGATTTTAAGGTCATCAAAGCTCTTTGCCCGTAAATATGTAATCGCCCTTGAATTTTCTGTTCGCACTATACGTAGAATTCTTCACAAAGATCGCCGTTTCCACCCCCAAAAGATGGTTATCGTGCAACAGATCAAAAGATATTCATTCGTAAGGAAATTGAACAAATTTCCGTTGAAATGTTGGAACGTATACACAGAAATTTCCAAAATCGTCTTCAGCAATTTATCGACAATGGCGGCTATCACCTTCAAGATATTGTATTGAAAACCACTTGAAAATAAAATTCCGACCTTTGTCTTTCAATTGAAAAAAAAAAAAAAATCTTTATCTATAATACTTTCGTTTTTATTAGCGAAAGGGCATTTCCGAGCCGCACCCTGTAGTTCGGGTCATATTTTTTGAGTGTAAGTTCTGAAAATTATTTCTGACTGAACTATCAGAAGTGTTTGAAAATTTTGTACCTATAATCGAAAAAAAAAAAAAAAATTATGAACCAGACTGGAACAAGCTAGTTTAGACTTCAAAGACGGAGGAGGTTGGGTTGAAATTTTACTTTTCATTGAAGCCATTATCTTGAAAAAGAAAGAAAGATAAAATATTCAAATTTGTTTTATATTAGTTTCCAGCAAGATGTTCAAAAGGCTTCCGTTGGGAAAATTCAAGCGAAAAGATTTTTTAATAAGAAACAACAGATTGAAGTTTTGGACAAGATATTTTCTCATTAGATATTCATGTCGTTAAGGAGCATTCACACAAAGCAGTGACAGTGACGGCAAATGATTTCCGCTGATCGTGATCTCACAGTGATTCACTGCCACGTACCGGTCTAGTATGAACAATATTCCTTCAACTGCTTGGAAGAACGTTTTTAGTTTTGCCGGGCGGATTACCTGCCAGTCACCACACTGACACTGCTTACTGTGAACACTCCTTTATGCTGTTGTACAACCAAGTCTCTGTCCGGAGAATTCATTTCAACAAACGTCTCCGTGGCAGAGTGCGCCACACACTCGGCTTGCACCAGGGAGATTCCGGGTTCGATTCCAGGACGGGTCTAAAATTTGATAGAGGTTTTTTTCTAATTTTCTACTTGAACTAATTCTGATTGGGGATAACTCAGCCTCCTGAGGACAATTGAGTAGTGAAGCTAGTGTAGAAAATTGTTTAAGTGTAGCTTAGGCTTTGCATTACACGGTATTGAGAATACCTTGTAATGCTATGACAACATATTCAAATGACGCTTTTTAGCGGGTTTCTTTGAATTTTTACTTTCTCTTCCATAGAAGATAAAGTATTGTATTCGTGCAGAAATTTTAGAGATATTTTGGCTGAAAAAATCGTTTGNCTGGTTTCTGCCCGATTTATGGCCGGTTTACACAACCGAAAAATCCATAATAGAAAATTACCACATCGGGATGAGCGAGAAAGCTGAAATGTATAAATATGAAGGTGTTCCGCAGTACAAAAAGTAATATCCTTTACTTCAAATGGAATATTCTTGAATATTAATTCAAATGGAATATTCTTAAATTTTAATTCAAATGGAATATTCTTAAATATTAATTCAAATGGAATATTCTTGAATATTATAAAGGATATTATAATAATTCAAAAGGATATTATAATTTCATTCACATGGGTTTGTATGAGAAAAGAGAAAAGGAATTTATTTGTGTTAAAGCTAATGCTTTGTCACAATACATTCCCCATGTTATTACTAAATTTGTTGTCTTCGCCCGGAATCGAACCAACAGCCTCCTGGTTACGAATCCGTCATTCTTACCTACTGAGCCTACCACAAATGGGTTTGTATTTAAATTCATATACTTTCGAATTTAAGTAGTATTTTTAAAGTTAATAAGGAGGATTCCTTGGTACCACATTTTATCAGAGCATCAACTTTTCTGCTGCACGTAATCATCCGTACATCCCTGTATACGGTTCCGGAACCGGGGAGGAGTGTCTGGCAACCCTTTGAATTTAACCATTTTTAACTCAATTAGCGAGGTTAGGAAACGTTTGTACAGCCATGCCTCTATTACGTATGTAAAACCGTCCAACATGGACCCATGACGGCCAATAAAAAAGCGAGTTTAAAAAAAATACCTAAATAAAAATATTATATTAAAAAGGGAATAAAAACGCTGTAAAAAATAATGGTTAATCTAAATGAGTGATTTGAAAAGNCATACAATCAACAATTTGATAATAAATAATAAAAGCTGGGCTCTCTTGAGGCAATCGTAAATATTTTTTAACCAAATTTAACCCAATTAGAGAGGTTTGGAAATGTTTTTACAGCCATGTCTCTGTTGGGTGTTGGGTATGTAAAACCGTCCAACATGGACCCATGACGGCCAATAAAAAAGCGAGTTTAAAAAAAATACCTAAATAAAAATATTATATTAAAAAGGGAATAAAAACGCTGTGAAAAATAAGGGTTAATCTAAATGAGTGATTTGAAAAGAAGTGTACATCGAACAGAACGATCTGTTTATAAGAAAGAAATAAACTGTACTGGGTGGTATGAGAAAACAATGTCATCAAAATCTAATACAATGAAGACAGCTTGGAATTTTGGTCAAGGAACCATAGCAGTTNTGTCAGAAATGAGGTTAGACTCTACAAAACTAAACAGAGGGAAAAATTCAAAACAACAAACATGAATCGGAACAGCCAATCAGAATGGGGACAAAAGTAAAGCACAAAATGGCGGATTTGGGAACCAAGAAATACTTGTGTCACAATTGTTTTAATTGGGTCACATTGTTCCAAGAAATAAAATTCGATTAATTTACAGATGATAGAAAAATATTTTTAGAATAATTTATTGAGAAATTAAATTGTCAAGATTTTTTGTATATCACACAAGTTTGTATGTTTCCCATAAATCGATAAACCGCACACAAATATATTTCAGCATAAAAAATATCCTTTGTTGTGAAAGGTTATGAATTTCTTAGATAAAGATATACGAAAGAAAATTCTAATAAAGATGTGACAAAGGAAAAGAAGTATAATGCCTTATTCATTATCACACAAATCTATACGTGTACAAATTTATACGCGACAATAAAATACAGGATGTAGCAGAATATTATGTCAATCCGGGGGGGGAGGGATGGCCGAAACCAAAGTTATCAAAACAGATTTTACTTCACTTCATATATAGTTAGATCAACTGCTCACTATCTTCAAACATCAAAGGTCGAGAAACAATCTTCTTATTTAGTCTACGTATCTACATATTTAAAATTGGTGTTTACCATAATATATTGTTGTGGATGAACTTGGAACCTGAGGGCGGTAGATTGGTCACCAGAGACAACCAATATTATTCAGTGTTAATGGTCTATCCAAGAAAATAAAATAGACATCAGAGGAAAGAGGGGAATAAGTTTTCTTGGGACAAATTCTACCAACTGAGGCAGTAGAAAGTGAACGGTCCGCAGAGTATGATTGCTTGATCTTCTCACGTAAGTCTTTCTACATCTTTTAAGTTACAATCTCTTCCAATAGCTCTCAGAGAACATTTGAAACATCTTTGTGTTTTAATTTTATTATATTTAATAAACTTCTGATTATTATTAATATTACTATCTAACCAAGGAATTATTTAATTCTTTAACTTTAGTAGACGGTTCACTTGTCCTTGAATTCTAAGGCCAGAAAAAAAAAATCTATACATGTATATATGAAGACAACGACAACAAATTATTTTGAAACATAACAATGGGTTATCTAATAAATTTGATGGGATTTTAAATTGACTGGGCGCTAGTTCAGCTTTGAAGCTTTCAAATCGAGAGACTGGATGAGGTCTACAGTTAAAGCAAAGTTGACTCGCGGTTATTTTAAATAGCATATTAACAAAGAGAGTAATACAAATTTCTGATCACATGAAAAAGGGAAGGAAAATAATTTCTTATCAGCCTTATCACATATTAATAAAGAGAGTAAAACTAATAATCTTAGCACACGAAAACGGTAGGGAAAATAAATTCTCATCAGTCTTATCACATATTAACAAAGAGAATAACAAAAATGTCTGATCTCATGAAAAAGGGAAGAAAAATAATTTCTTATCAGCCTTATCACATATTAATAGAGTAAAACCTATTTCTTAACACATAAGAAAGATAGAAAAAATGCTCATCAGTTTTATCACTTATCCAATTATTTCCTCATCACAAAACAAAGGAAAGAATGATAATTTCCCAGCACACAAATTGTCCTATGAAGTTCGCTAGGATTAAAATAAAACATGCAAGAGATATGAAAGAAAAGTTTGTTCTAAATACTCTGCATTTATTACAAGTGGTTAAACTGACAACTTTTTCTTCCTCCAAAATTTCCAGTGTAAATGATGTTGTTTTTCCGGAGACGAAAAAAAAAAATATGTTTTAATCTGGCAATGTTAATTCCCGGACATACTTGTGGCGTGGTTACCTCGTTTTAAACTTTGCAGATTTATGTTTTCAAAACCGCTAAAGTAGAATAAAGCGCCCGCACCTCCTAGTGGTTAATTGATAACAAATCGAGATACCCACCCCATGTTGGTGAATAGAGTAATGAAATCAGACAAAAATTATGAAATGGGATAGGGTGGGGTCGGAACTTAAACTCATTACGTATTTCGTATTGGGGTTTCACACTCCATTCGCTGAAACCTTGTCAACCAACTACCCAAATTGACCTCATCCGGCCTGGGTTGGGCCGGAAATTGGCCTGCATTATGAGGGCGCGACCCACGTGGACATTCACATGGTACAACAGGCATGACTAACGTGCGGCCCGCGGCACTGTTTTATGCGGCCCGTAGTTTAATTTAGAATTTCGATTTCGAAATTGAATGAAACAGTAGAAAGGTTTGATAAATGCTTTATTTCAAATATGACCGAAAAAATTCAAATATTACTCAAATACAAAGTTAAAGTCAGTGCGAAACTTGAGGTTGTTTTTGTAGCGCCATCTTCTTGATGTCAGGTTGAAATTTTGTAGTGGTAGCCCTTAGTAAGTAATGAAGATAATCATCTGTAAGGCGAGATCTTTCTTTGCTTTTGATACACTTCATCTTTGAAAATGTTTGTTCACACAGCTATGTCGATCCAAACATTGAAAAACACGTTGAGCCAGTTTTTTATTCAGGAAAATTTTCGTCGTCAAGATTTTGTAAAAGTTTGGTAAATTCTTTCGATTTTCTTCGTACAAGCTTTTAAGTGAAGTATTAGTTTTCAATTCTATTATTTCCATTTGAAAATTTTCCTGAACTACAGCTTCATCGATCTGAAAAGTATTTTCAATCAATCGAAACAACAACATACTTTGTCCTTTAAGGTTTTTAAAACGTGTATGAAATTCAGTTTTTAGTTTTTTCCAACAAGTCCACAAATTTTATAGTTGAAACATTTAAAAAATGCTTTTCTTGTTTTTCACATTATAAACATTTAATAATGTTTATAATGTGAGTAGATTTAAGTTAGATTATTAAAAATGTTTCATAATGTGAATTTTCATAAATATGCGGCCCGTATAAGTTTTGCTGAAAACACGAATGGCCCGCAAACTTGAAAAGGTTGTTCATGTCTGCGGTACAACCTTAATGAACGTTGCTTAACTTCAGTGATCTAACGGGAACTGGTGTATTCAACGTGCCATAGGCCACTTTTATAAAAGACAAACCAATAGAAAATGTAACCGGAGTCTGCTACCTAGGAAGCTACATAACATACAATAACAAAACTCGAGCTGAAATTAAAAGAAGAATTCTCATGGCCAAACAAACATTCATCAAGAATTCCAACCTGTTGATGAATGATCACTTGGAAATGGAAACTCGTAAGAAATTTACAAAAACCTTGGTCTGGAGCGTTTTGTTATATGGATGCAAAACATGGACCATAGGAAAATATGAAAAGCAGAGATTAGAAGCGGTGGAGATGTGGATGTGGCGAAAATTAACCAATCATGGACAGAAAAGAAATCAAACGAAAAAGTATTGGAAGAAGTTGAAGAAAAAAGAAATCTAATTGTTAATATAATGAAGAGAAAATCCAAAATGATCGGACATTTATTAAGACATAATAGTTTCATAGGTAACATATTCGAAGGTCGAATTTCTGGAAGGAGAAGAAGAGGACGCCCAAGAATATATTACTTCCAAGACCTAAAGAATTTGCTGAATGTTTGTTCACATGGAAAAATGAAAACCATCACGCTTAACAAAGAGGAATGGCTATCCCGACTAGGCGCAGCCTTTAGAATATGATGATGAGGCCACTTTTTAAATAAAATTAAAATAAGAAATGAAAATGATAAAAAAACACTTGACTTAATTGTTCTACAATTTTAAAGTCAAGTGTTTTTTTTTTTATAATTTTCATGTTCTTGTATCATTTTCATAAATTATAAGAAGTAATAAGGGCTTGGATTTTATATAAGGCGGAAATATTAGCGTGCGCAATATTACCCCACCGCGTAATATTACTCCTATCTAGCCTGAGTTACTAGATGGAAATGCTTCTATCTATATTGAGGCTATTTTGACAGTTAGAAGCAAGTTATTTGTGTTCCCACGATACTTGTCACAGATAACAAGGAAAGCGTATTAGTTTATAATTACCACATTACGTCGGTCGTCCAAACTTTGATGTATTAAAGTTCAGCCTTCCCAACCACCCTAACTTCAACCCCACCTTGATAGCTTTGAATTTATAATAACTATACGATCTTCCCTCCCAAGTATAAGTGACCTCTAGCCTTTAGATTAAATTTTTGTTTGAGGAAAGAATTTTTAAATATTTTAATTTTCGTCGGATCGACTTTTTCAAATTAGATAGAAGTTATATTTTCCAATTAGATAGAAATTATGATTCCTATTCTGAAAAAAGTCGATCCGACAAAAATTAAAATATTTAAATATTCTGAGCTTTAGACTTATTATTTTCAATAATGAACATTTGGAATCTTTAACTTTTAAAATAAATTAAAACAAAACACTTACCAAAAACACTATTTATTATTACTTATGAAGAAACTAGTTTCGAATCATTCGATTCATCATCAGTCTAGTCGAGTCGAAGGATGGAAGTAGAGTGAGTATTATTATTATTCACCGCGTGCTGTGTAGGGTCACGCGATGCACTATCAAAATATCTATTGACTATTTCCAAAACTTATCTGATTCTGAATAAAATATTTTTACTGGCTCTATCAATTTCAATTTGATTATTTAATAATGTCGAATTTTCAAGATTCTAAGAACCTTGAAAAGTATAAAATATCAAATATTTGCATGTTTCTGGAGAATGACCTTTGATGTTAAAGGAAAAAACCCTTCCAGTGTCTATGTCACGTTGAATACAACAGACAGTTCTCATTGGATCTCTGAAGTCAAACAACGTCCAGCGAGGTATTAGTTAGTGAGTGACCACGTATGTTCGCGTCCCCGTGATGCTGCTGGCTATTTTCGCCACAATCCAGACTGGGCGAGGTCAATGTGGGTATCTTGCTTATAATTTGCTAGATAGTTAATCCAAGGTCTCGAATATCCAATATAGATGTTAAACAGACGTTAAGCCAAAAAAAAAAAAAAAAAATTTATGTATTTTGGACGTAATAGTAGAAAATTATTTAATCAAAAAACTTCAGCTCATTGAATCACTCCCTTTATAATCCTTTGCCAAAAAAAACTGCCCTAAATTTGTGTTCAAACTAATGTTAAGCTAAAAAGTGTTTGAATATCAGACATGCAGGAAAGATCATTTCAAATTTATAGTTTTCCTTTTTCATCTTAGGAACAGAAAATGTTCTTTCCACTTGTAAGAAGGTAATTTTAATACCGACCCAGGTTGGAACACCAACGTACTATAGCGACAAGTGGTTTTCATCTTAGGAACAGAAAATGTTCTTTCCACTTGTAAGTAGATACTTTTACCGATTCAGGTTGGAACACCAACGTACTATAGCGACAAGAGGTTTTCATCTTAGGAACAGAAAATGTTCTTTCCACTTGTAAGTAGATACTTTTACCGATTCAGGTTGGAACACCAACGTACTATAGCGACAAGTGATTTTCATCTTAGGAACAGAAAATGTTCTTTCAACTGCTAATAATAATGAGTGGAAGGCACTCATTACTATGTGGCCTAATACTCAAATGATTGAGGAAAAATCTTCTCCCTATTAAAGATATCTTACGCTGTCCCGTCCTGCTTACCACACTGAAAAAAATAATAAACCAAAAAAAAATCTTTATAATATTAATAGCCCAGTCAAAATAGATTTTTGCCTAGAATAAATTAGTAAAAAGCGGGAGTTGATTTAATTTCACGTTGGGCATCCTGAATATTAGTAATCCAAGTTTGCGACGGTTTTTGAGGTAAGCTAAATTTTTTAGCGTCCAAAAACCGCTTAATTTTAGTAAGCAATTGCATTGTATCCTAAGACGGATCGCCTTTGCTTCAAAAGAACGCATGAGTAGAGTTAAAGGGGCTGCACTATTTAGAATACACTTCACATTACTTATCAGGGTATCAATAATTATTAATATTAACATTTCTTATTTTTTAATTAAAATGTTTTTGTATTAAAATTGATATAATGCTTCCAGAGGGGAAATGGTTCGGACAAAATATTTGGACACAAAATAAACATGCTACTTCATGATGTATGAATCTTCATTTACCTATTTACCTTCAGTGCGGAATATTCCTCCAACTGGCCTTAATCAACTTTGTCAAATTGCAAAAACTTCGCGTGGAGTGGGTAGGTATGTTTTAAATTAAAAGTTCTCGCAGATATGGTCGCGACATTTTTTATTTAAAGGGTTTCGCACCCCAGGAGAATGCTAAAGAATTTTAATTGTGTTAAGCTAATGTATACATTCCCCATTGTGATACTAAATTTTATGTCCATGCTCGGATTTGACCTAGATATCTCAAACGGGGATCTAGAATGCTGAGTTTCGAGATGGGGGTGAGTGCATCCAGTTTCAGATATATGATGTTTACTTATATACTGTTGAGAGGGTATTGTGGTAATCTGACGTGGCCATATTCTAAGATTCTGTCTAACGTGGTAATAGTTAGACAGAATCTTAGTCATTCAGATGACCTAACAACAGTGTTGTTTATAAGGGTGGTTGTGCACTGAAAAAATGTTGCTGTAAGAAATCCTCCTTAGTTAAATTAATTCTCCTTAAATTCAAAAGCATATCAATTTAAATACAATCCCAATTGAGTTAAAAGTTAAGAATATTTTTACTTTTCGGGGAGGATGAGGAAAACGCTTCTCACGTCATTTTTGTTCGCAGCTCCCTAACTGCGTGGCGACCAAGAATGAGGCAACTACATCCTATATAGGCTTGACATCCACGAAAAATATTTAGTTTAAAATCAGATCAAGCATGCTCAGATCTTTGGCCTTGATGACTAAGTAGGTATACGTCAAGCCACTTTCTGGTCACTAGAAGCCCATTTGAGGCTCAGGCGACGGGGCTTTTATGGCTCTAAAGAGGAATTTAGCTCACGATTATATATACAGGCACTAAAGAGGAATTTAGCTCACGATGATAAAAATATTTTATTTGAATGAAAAGTTGAGAAATGTTAGTATTAACTATTTAAAGTATTGTGAAGTGTATTCTAAATAAAACATGTCCGATATCCGTTAACTCTAATGATATACCTTCTTTTGGAACAATTTTAAAGGCCAACCGACTCAGGCTACAATGCAATTACTTAACATTATAAGGAGATTTTTTTCAGTGTGGATGGCAAATACTCTAAACATCATCATGGACAAGGGGCCTTCAAATGGGAATTACTAGGAACAGTCCCTCTAGAACTGATAGACATTGGTACTTAAAAAAATAAAATACCTACATTTTATTTTTAAGATGACTGTATGGAGAAATCCCAAATACCGAAATCCCATGCCAATATCCAATTTTTTTTTTTTAAAAAAAAAAAAAAACATACGGTTAAGCGTTCGTTGAGGCATGAGGTCTTTTCCTCATTCATTTGAGTATTTGACCATATAAAAATAGAGCTTCAAGGGTTAGGTGGTAGAAAATAACTCAGGCATTAACCCTGCCTATAGACCAGTCATCTAAGACATAAAAAAAGGATAAGATAGAAAAAAATGGCGTAGTTCTGATTTTTTAATATGTTGTTGGGATACATGAGAGGAGTATGCAACTAAGTTTGCTATTTCGAAAGACCTGTGCTCGCTGCGCAATAGTCGAAAACGTTCCATTTTTTCGGACTTTTTTCAGAAAATATCGAAAACCGTGAATCGTACGGAAATAGTTATTCTACCTTTATTTGGAGTAAATAAAATTTGCCACAATTTGAGTCTAATTGCAACTCTGTGTCCTTAACAGATCGCAAGATATAGCACTTCGAAAATTATCGATTTTTTCGAAAAATCACAAAATTTCACTTTGAGTCACTTTTTCAGATCAATATCTGCTCCATTAGTCATCCTACTGGGATGTCATGAGAAAGGAAGTTGGAGTATATTTAGTTATCTGTCATGTTAACCCATGGAGGAGTATTTGCGACAAAAATTACTCTTTTTCTCGAAAAAAAACTGAAATCGGATTTTTTACATATATTACGCAATCTGATTGCGTAATATGATCTAATAATTTTTGTTTTTTCGAGAAAATCGACAATAAGTGCTATATCTTGCAATATATTAAGGCCACAGAGTTGCAATTAGACTCAAATTGTGGCAAATTTTATTTACTCCAAATAGACATAGAATAACTATTTCCGTACGATTCACGGTTTTCGATATTTTTTCGAAAATCTGAAAGAAGCCCGAAAAAATCGAACGTTTTCGACTATTGCGCAGCGAGCACAGGTCTTTCGAAATAGCAAACTTAGTTGCACACTCCTCTCATGTATCCCAACAACATATTAAAAAATCAGAACTACGCCATTTTTTTCTACCTTTTATGTCTTAGATGACTAGTCTACTAGTGATTATCTTCAAGTCAAGACTCAAAAATCTTATTCGAATCAAAAGTTTCTACTGCAAATAGATGTCAACTTCCACATCAACTTAACACATACAGATCCCTATAATCGAACACCACCCGCGCTGCTCCGCTCCCCCGTGATGTTCTACTTTATCATTTCCTTTCAGTTCAACCAAATCAAGATAGAATGGATTACTCTTTTCATTTAAGGCGACTTAATAAATAGGAAATTAAAAAAACTTTGCAATATTTTCCAGAGATAAATTAAAAATTAGCATATTCTATCTACACAGGGCACTGTATAAAGGATTTGTAAAAAAGTTAATTAAAAGTCAGATTTGACAGGACTAGAATAAATGACAAAAAAAAATATATGGATTAATATTTATCTCGTATTCTAAAGACAAGAGTTGAAAAAATAATAAAAATGTTTTTTGTAGAGGGGGGAGCTGGTATATGAATTCTTACCGCATAAAATACAAAATTTTCATGCAGAAATTTTGTTCCACAGTGCTAATCAGATTTCAAAAAAAAAAAGTCTTGGTTGTCAGAACTGGCGCATTATCTCTTCTGTATAGGCTTTTCAGCCAAAATGTACATCATACAATACACGGATGGAATCTGTGTCATTTGATCCGCAGTAAGAACATTAATACGAAACCAATCGACTAAGACACCTCAATAGACGCTTTTGTTGACCCAGACGAACCAGAAAAACGTCGAAAGTGACCAAAATTTATCTCATAAAATAAATGGATGGAATAAACTGTAAATGGTGTCATTTAGGCCCCTGATGAAGGAATCAATGAAATATTTTTATTCTTCTGGCCCTGTTGTTGAAGAAATGATAATGTTTCTTATTATGCTAAAATGTTTCCTTATTTATGTTACTTATCACTGTTTGTCCTAAATAACCTCCTTACTTCACACTTTCTACCCAAAAATGGACTTTATCCAAACGCTCAATTTTTTTCTCCTTGGCTTAACGTCTCTTTAACATCTGTTGGTCATTCAATACGGGGGTTTCAGCCTCCATTCGCTGGAAACTTGCACACCAGCTACCCACATTGAATCAATCTCCGCCCCTGATTCTTTTTTTTTAAAAAAAAAAAAAAATATATTCTTTTTTTTTTATTTTATTTGTACTTTTATTTGTAGCATTCCATTTAAATTTCTTGAGAAATCGACACTTTTTTCAGTAAGTCACATCCGGGGGTCGAACTTGGATCTCGCCATAACCATTGGTTTGGCAATGGCGCATTTCCTATCCCTAGAACGTTTCAAAATTCAAAAATTCCAAGCCGTTCAAAAGTTAAAGAGAGGGGGGTGACCGGTCTTTCTGGGAAACGCTTTGTATTGTTATAAACCTATTGAACTCTCTCTCTCTTTAGCCTTAACATCTCTTTCACACATTCGAGATGGAGGTTTTATCCTACTTTAGCTGGAAACTTCTAAATCAGCAACCCACATTGACCTCACTCAGCCTGGGTTAGGCCGAAATAACAGCCAATATCACCAGGGTGCTGATATACTCAACGTGTCATAGACGCTGGCTAATATATTGAGCTTTATTTATTAGTGTTTGGTTTCATATTTTCATAATGAACCTTTGGAATCCTCGCACAAAAAAAAACATCCAAAATTTTATTTTTTACGATTTAAGTTACCTACGTATCCAAAAATCTAAGGAAAAAAAATCAATTTTGCCACTTAGAGGTGACTGATTTTTTGATGCCTAATATTAGCACCACAGGTCTAAAGAGGCAAAAAGGATGATTTTCATCTAATTCAGGGGAGGACACAGGTAATTAGCCCAAAACACAAAGTAACAACATGATTCAAATGTGCTTGATGTTACCATGGAGGTAATAATCAAAGTGATATTTATCTCCTTCTGGGGAGGACACAGGTAATTAGCCCAAAACACAAAGTAACAACATGATCCTTGAGAGAGGGAGGGGGGGGGGCGATCGAGGCTACAAATTGTAATCGAAACTGTCGAAGTAGTATTTATGAACACAAAGTTTGAGAAAAGTGTTTCGACGGTCAGTTTCTTCTGGTCTTTGGTGGGAGCGATTGCCGCCCCCTGTATCCCCTTCTGCCTAGCACCACAACCAAACAGGGTTACACAATTAAGTTAAATCCTTTCATCTTATTTTTGACTACTGCGGGATTACGATCTAATCCTGCAAGTCATCCCGCGGTTGTGCTGTTCAAACCCTGGTCCCAATCGGATATGCATAATGTAGACGAGACTCCCAACACCTTTACATCCAAAACCATTTTAGTCACAGATTTAAATTTTATGAAAAGGAACAAATTTAATTACGTTACATCGCGTTAAGTAGTGCATTCAGCTGAAAATTAGAAATTTTATTTGTACTTCAACGTGGGCGAATGAAAGAGTTCAAATTTATGAAGGTTCTTCCCTAACCTTCATCTTTCTTTTGTTCTTTCTTTTATTCTTCAAGGTACATTTTATCTATCCAGCCTTCCTTCTCCAATTTTCTTTTTCCTCTACGTTATATACCATCATTTTCTACACGGAAAAAATGTTGCTCAAAGGAACCCTCCTTATTTACATTAAAAATACTCCTTAAATCGGAAAGCATATCAATTTAAATACAAACTGAATTGAATTAAAGAAATGTTAATACTAATTATTTATTGTAATGTCAAGTGTATTCTAAATAGTACATCTCCTTTAACTCTACTGATGCGTTCTTCTGGAGTAAAGTAAAACGCGATTCGACTTAGACACAATGTAATTGTTTTATATTACAAAGAGTGTGGTATTATCCATCCATATTTCATTATTCTACCTCTAATTTTTTCTCCTTAACACGACTAAATTTCGTGGCACATTATTACTTATTACTAATATAAAAAGCTGGTGTGAACATCACATGACCTCCCTTATCTATAAATAAAATTCAAGTCTTAGCTCAAAATTTTACGACGAGAATATTTCAAAAAATTAGTGAAAAAATTCACATCTACTACTTGAGTGCTTTTAAAGGCAGAACTTTTTGAGCATTGGACACAAAAAACAAATATGTAAAAGAGGCCAAGCTCTTTTACATTTTCGTTTTTTGTGAGAGCTCAATACTTTTAGTAAGGTTCTTTTTGAGATTGAGTACCTACACTATCTTTTAGTAGCTTTCTGTGGTTGATGATTCCGTTTACTCGCTCACTTTCGATTACTACTTTCGGTTGAGTGGATGGCATAAGTTGCAAATGATTTTCGTCACCTGTCTGATTTGATTTTTTTGGTTCACCTCTTTCATTTTTTGGCAGGATTTTTTTTTTAAAAAAATGTGATAGACAGTGGAGAGGATCCTACGTCGCCCAAACTCGTCTTTTGTGGTGGACAAACAAATAGCGTCACGCGCGTCGTATATTGCGTTCGTGGATAAGAAACAGAAGGAGCACGAAATCGATATGCCATTACGTTATATTGCCCAGAAGAAGTGTTACCACTGAGCCTGTGTATATTGAAGCATCACCAAGAATAATATTTTTGAACATATTTCGACTAATTCACCAATCAATAAGAAGTGAAAAGAAAATCTTCTCAAATTAAAATCGAGAATCAAAGTATGTTTACATCGTTGCCATCATGATGGTAATGCTTTTTAGATTTCTACCTATTCCGCAAGAGCTCCAAAGGTACAAATCCCATCTCTTATGAAATCCCTTTTTCTCCGGAACGAAAAACATTTTGGTTGTTTTCATAATTTTCCTGGTGTTTTTACCTAAGTTAAATTACCTCGTTACCAAATTTCAGGTTTCTACCTATTCCAGAAGTGCTCTAAAATTATAAAACGCATCTGTTATGAAATTCCTTTTTTCTCCGGAAATAAGAACAATTTGGGTGTTTCCATACTATTCCTGGTGTTTTTAAGTCGAAATATTCCTCCCTACCAAATTTTAGGTTTCTTATATCTATTCCGGAAGTGCTCTAAAGCTATGAATCCCATCACCTATTAAATCTAATATTTGCATTCAGTGCTATCTATAAATAACCTAATATTTAAATTATCTATATATAAAAAAGTGAATGTCTGTTTGTTTGTTTCTTTGTTCGCTTATAACTTACGAACTACAGCACGGAATCGCACGAAACTTTGCACACTTATTTATTTTTACCCGCTCGCATATATATAACACGGGAACGGCCAAGGCGCTAAGTAAAGCGGGCGTATCCTGCTAGTTCATGAATATATTATGTTTAGTTCGATAGATTGCTAGCAGGGGGCGTCCTAATCATACATCTATTCTCACCTACATACTAAGCCAAATTTAGCAGCAGACAACAAATTATTTACATCTGAATTCTCAAACATCTATGGTTGACAACGGATGATACCATTATCCAATGATAACGAATTGGGGATAATATTACTTTCTTTTCGCTCCTTAAAATGCTTGATATATTCTACTCGGCAGGAAAGTCCAGTTAATGGACACATCAACTCAATACAAAAGTTTTATAGGCTCAATATAATTACGTAAACATTCCTTTCATTCGTGTCATTATATTTTTATCAGCTTTGTGAACGTATACGCGCTTCTATAAATTTCAATGTTTTATAGGAAGTAAAAGTTTAGAACAATGGACGAGTGAGAGAGCTTACGTGTGGGATAATAAAACTGTTATTGTGAGCTATTTATTTAGGTATGCTTTTAGAAAAAACCTAATAAAACAGTAAAGAACACAAAACACCAACACATAAAATAGTAGTATAAAACGCATAAAAACAACTGACAAGTTAAAAACAATAACAATGCGTATCATTATTAACAGCAACAAAAGTCATAGACAACAACCGCGAACAATAATAACAAACAAAAACATAATAAATGACAAAAAAAACAATGCATAATATGGCCAACGAGTAATTATTACTGAGAAATTACAACCACAACAAAAACAGATCAACAACCAATCAAACACACACAGACAACAACTACAGAAAAAACACGCAACAAAGAAAACAAAACCAGCGATAACAACGCAAAAACTAAACACAATAAGAACAACCGCTAAAAATTATATTAACATCAACCAAACAACAACACACACAGACAATGACTGCATAAAGCAAAGGAAAACCACCGATAACAACAGACATAAAAAAACAACGAAAACAAAAACTTAAACACAATAAGAACAACCGCTAACAATTATAAAAAATAACAACACACAGACAACTACATAATGAATCACGAGAATTCTTACAAAGACATTTTTGAACTTTTCTAAATTTCGCAGAACGACTTTAATGTCTTTTGATTTATTTCTAAATGTTGAAAGTTGTTATTTAAAATCACGAAGTAATTTTGTCTCAAGCTATGTGCACAGAATATTTCATGTTAAATTTATTTTTATCTTTTATGTCATTCTACGTACATATTTATATTCTTTCTAAAATTAAACGGATAGCACAGAGCACGATTGTGTTAACTTTGTCAGGACTGGAGTCGGGTCATCGCTCGTATCTCGATCTATACAGTAAGCATCTTTAATTACATTATCAATATGATGTGTTCCTTGGAGACTTGAAATATTACATTTTAAATTGTTCTCTCGTATTGGACTATTTTGTGCAAATAAAATAAGTATATGAATAATCCATACATATGCATAGTTTGTATACAGTTGGTATACCGATTCACGGGCTTCCAAGTAATAAACTCTGGGTAATGTTAAAGACGATAGGTCTTTATCGGCGACCAGACAATCATTAGGCATTTTTTTACTCCGAAACAATCAGAGGCCCGAGGCCAAACACAAACAAATCAAGTAAGCGAAGCTTTAGTTTAAACCCAATCCAGCGAACAAGAGTTCCTCTTCTTCGTACTTTTGTGACTAAAGAACGATTCTACTTCTTTTCGTTTCATTCATAAAATATCAAGCATAGAAAAAGTACTTGCTATTATTTTCGGATTTGAGAATTCTAGATTTCTTTCTACTCAAAACACGCAATCCTGCATGAAAAATATTACTATTGAAGTTTTTTTGGTGAGTCAACAACATCGATATAAAATTACAACATACAGTGTCCTGAATTATTTGGATTTTTTGAATTTTGTAGAACTCTGGGTGTGCAACTGTATGTGGGCACCCCTTTACTGATTTGTACATTACATCAGTACTGATCGAAATATTGGCTCTGGATGTGCAGCTGTATGCGAGTACCCCCTTACTGATTTGTTCATTACATCAGTGCTGATCGAAACATTAGCTCTGGGTGTGCAGCTGTATGCGAGTACCCCCTTACTGATTTGTTCATTACATCAGTGCTGATCGAAACATTAGCTCTGGGTGTGCTGCTGTATGTGAACACCCCCTTACTGATTTGTACATTTCACCAGTGCTGATCGAGACATTAGCTCTGGGTGTGCAGCTGTGTGCAAGTACTCCCTTACTGATTTGTTCATTACATCAGTGCTGATCGAAACATTAGCTCCGGGTGTGCAGCTGTGTGCGAGTAATCCCTTACTGATTTGTTCTTTACATCAGTGCTGATCGAAACATTAGCTCTGGGTGTGCTGCTGTATGTGAGCACCCCCTTACTGATTTGTACATTACATCAGTACTGATCGAAACATTAATGGAAGAAAAGAAGAGCGATGAGTACAAAAGTGTTTTTTTTCTTTTTGTCACCTCCCTGCCTCCACTCTTTGGAAACTTTTCTCCCTGAGAAAGGAAACCTTATTTTTATCTTTTTCAATTTCTAAATATAGAGACGCCCCATCACCTCCCCAGTAGCACCTTGTTTCAAAAAAGAGACAACTTAACTATGTAACATAATTTAAGATAGAGCAAAATAAAACTTTTTAGGCAACTTTATTCATTTCATTTGGAACGAAAGTTTCCTCGTATCAGCGTTGTTTTTATTGAATTTTCCAATTGGAAATAGGGGAACAAAACTGTGTGATTTATGATGGGCCTTTAAAACAATATAAAACTTTTCTTCCAAGCGATCTTTCTGAAATCCTATTGAGGAGTTTAAAGAGTTTTGAGAACTTCATTCTTGGTCAACAATGCGCTTTGAAATCCAGTGGTTTTGTCCTATCTTATAGCAATTAACAAAGCAACTAGTGGTTTGTGGATTAATCCTCAACTTATCATGAAATTTTTCAATAAGAAAAGTCTGCCAAATTGACACATGGGTTTATTATATTACTGGCTAAAAAAAAGTTTAATGCTCCACAAGCATCAATTTAGCCATTTTTTTTTTTAATTTGGCTTAACGTCTCTTTAACATCTATTGGTCATTCAAGACGGGGGTTTTACCCTCCATTCGCTGGAAACTTGCAAAACAGCTATACCCACATTGACCTTACCCAGCCTGGGTTGGGCCGGAAAAAAGAGCCAACGATACGTGGTGTTCCCAAGCGGTCACCCATCCAAGTACTGACCACGCCCGACGTTGCTTAACTTCAGTGATCTGACGGGAACTGGTGTATTCAACGTGGTATGATCGTTGGCTTCAACTTAGCTCTAAAAGTGAAGTTGGTTGGGTGTTATACAAAATGGCGTATAAAGTTGGACCTTAACAGTCACTATACTAAAAAAAACTTCAAGCAATTAGAATGTGTGTCTATAGGAGAAATTTTTGCGTATGAGCTGGGTCGATAAAGTGACCAACATAGAGATTATTAATCGTATGGGAAAAAAGACAGAAATTGTGAAGACAGTAAAAAGAAGGAAATTGCAATATCTAAGCCATATCTCTAGATACCAAAAAAATTATCAAATCCTGCATCTTGTTCTTCGTGAAAAGCCGGAAGGAAGAAGAGGTCTTGGAAGAATAAGAGCATCCTGGGGGTCGCATAATCTACAGTTGATCGCCGACGTCCAGTAGTGGACATGTCACATAAAGAAGAAGAAGAAAAAAGAAAAATCTTCCCCCGCCCGAAAATTTTATATTTTACGTTTCAAGGTATGCAGAATCAAAAAATCGAATTAAAAAAATCCATTCATGGGCCGCGCTCCGTTCCCTGTACACCGCACGCCGTGATAAAGTTTCATCAAAATCGGTGAACGCTAAGTGGCAAAAGTGTCCCTCACGACAGATGGATGGCAGAAAATGGATTTTATTAAATTCTACGTAGGTACCTTGAAACTTAATATATCAAATTTTGAGGGAGGTAAGTTTTTCATTATTGAAAATAATAAACCAAAGGTCGCTGTTGCGGGCCATTATTTAAGATATTTAAATGACCGAACCCCCTGCGAAAAGGGCTGTAGAATATTGCCGTGGTAAAAACCATATCTATCGTAGAAGGATAACTAAAGATTGACGATAAACTAATACTGTCCAGACAATAAACTAGGGACAAAATCGCGCTGCTGGACGATAAAAGATAATTTTGCAGCATTGCCAAGCCAAGACACAAGAATCTAAATGTTACCGCCCTTTACAGGGTTGGCGTCAGAAAGGGCGTTCGGCTGTGAAAAAAAGTAGTAAAAGAAGAAAAAAGAAGAACACCAGAGCAAAGCGATAAATATCGGCAGATATTATATCACAAGGAATTTTTTATCGCGTGCGAGATGCAGGGCCGGTTTAAGCGAACGGTTAACACAGTTTCAGCGTATAAAACTCATCGCAATCAAACACCCCTCAGAAGTTATTCAATTCATCGTAGAAAGATATGCGATTGACATTTTTCCAAATATTTTGGTTTCTACAGGGTGTTTCGCTATAATTGAGACCCCTGAATATTTTTTTACGAAATTCGCTATTGAGCCAAATGGAGCCTAGTTGTTGAGTTACGAGGTGGAATCCACCAATATAGGTGGATTCTGTGTGACAGAAAAATAAATACGGACACTAAATCCTAGTTTTTGATGGTGGTGATTTCAAATAGGGAATCAAAATTTAAAAAAACAAAAGACCCCAAATAGGACTACGTACCAAATTGATTCAATATTTGTCAAAGGTAGGTAGCAAAAGTACCCATCATAGAGGTACAGGCTCGGAAGATATTCGGACTATAGTGTAAACAGTAATTTACTCCTTAATTGAAGTGTAAAATATCAAATTGGGGGGGGGGGCGGATTTTAGCCAGTAACATAATAAACCCATCAATTTTTTTTGTAGTTATTGTTCAAAATTAATATACATAGATCGTTTTTTTTTTTTTGTTTTTTGTTTTTTTTTGTATTAATCAGAAGAAAGAAGCAGCATGCTGCAGCAGATAAATATTGCCTTGGTGTCGTGAATCAGTGTATCAGCACACGCGATCAAATCACTTGTGATATATATCTTCCAATAATTATAAAGTCTTTATATCCCGCCTTTAATTCATAGAAATAAAACCTATTATAGGTATCACAAATTGAAAATTCCTATACAAAAAACTAAGTTGGAATCACTTGACCAAATACGGGGAGAAAAGTAAACTTACGCAACAAAACTAGTATCTATACTGGATTAAACTCGTATCCAAATTTCCAGCTTTCCAAAACCGTTGAAAATTATTTTTACTTTCCTTATCCTATAAAAATAGGAAAGTATTGTAATGGGCTGAAACTTTCGATGTCGAGTTTTCAATGCCAAAACACGTTTGGGAGACCCCAGAGCCCAATTCTCGAGTTTCAGCCATTGGTCCGTGTCTGTCTGTCAGTCTGTCTGTGAACAAGATATCCCAAGAACGGCAGGTGCTAGAAACTTGAAATTTGGTATGTATGTCAGTTTTATACCATGAACGGCAAAATAAGTGAAAAATTTGGTGGAAATTGAATACAGCGTTGGCGGTTTTATGCCGTTTTTTTAGCGGTTTCCGCATATCCTGCTTAAAATGAGGACGGTAATAGCAGGAACTTTAAACTTGGTGCCTATTCATATCAATTTCATACAAGAAATTAAAAAATACAACTTAGGTTGTGTAATATATAATTGTATTTCCGCTCTTTCCGACATCGAAAATTTCAGACCATTACTTTCTTCTATTTTTATAGATAAGGAAAGTCGTGTGATGTTCACACCAGATTTTTTTTCTTATTAAGTTATCCCCATCTCAGCTTTACCCCATATACGTATAATCATTTTCTCCTTGAAAAAATGCCACGAAATAATTTTACATTTGAAACACCTATTTTTTTGTTCTTACCTATTTATAAGTTGACACGACTTTATGCTGCTGATGCCCAATTACAAAAAATAAACATTAATATATTAATCAGCAGCTTCACATGAATCATTTTCAGGTCACTCACTAGCACCAAAAACACTAAACAACAACACTAAAAGGCCAAATAATTATAAAGAAAATAATGAAATAATTATAAAGAAATTAATGAAATAATTATAAAGAAAATAATGAAAAAATCAAATATATTTTTTTTTTTTTTTTTTTTTTAAATTGGAATACATTGTCAAGTAAAACAATAACAAGCCAGATAAAATACTGTATCTTCACTTGACAATAAAAGTGTCAGTGACAATATCTGTCTTTTATAGTCAAGTGGAAATATAGGATTTTATCGGCCTTATTATTGTTTTACTTGACATTATATTACAATTTTTGTTCATTTCATTATTTTCTTTATAATTATATGGTTAAAAAAAAAAATAATAATAAACAGTGTTTGTTATGAAAAACATATTTTTTTTAAAAAAAATATTTGAATAAATCATTCATTTTGTATCATGACATAAAAAAGATAAAATTTTTTTATGAAAAGTTATTCATTTTAAAAACGAAAATGATAGGTACTCACGTAGTTATATTTAAAAATTATGAATTACCTAGGTTCATAAAGTTTTAATTATTTATGGTCATTTTATAAATACATTTTATACAGGGTCGACTTCGTCTTTATTCTTTGTGTATTAACACTTGATGTTTCATTAAAATTAACGCTTTCATTTTAAAAATGGGCGTCCCGATAATACTTCATATGTTAGATATCTCATATCTATTACTCAGAGCACGTCAACGTAAAAATTAGTCAATTAAAAAAAAAATTAAAGAAAAATACCTTTATTTTTTATAAAAAAAAAGTTGACCTTGAAATAACCGTCGAGAAAATTTTCAAGGTCACAATAATATTTCCCCTAAAAGTTAATTAATATTTTGTATCAATTTTTTTTTTTTTTTTTTTTTTTTTTTTTTTTTTTTGGTAAAATGAAACGTTTTCGAAAAAAATAAGTGTAAAATTTTTTGATATTTGTATTTTCCAAATTTGTCTATTTCTCTCTTTTGGAGTTAATATTAACCACGAAAAGCAATCTATCTCTTTAATGCATCCCTTAAAGTTGTATATAAGACAGTCTAGACATCGTAAAAAATTAAAACTCTCGTGACTCAAAATTACATTGTAGTCGATACAGAAAGTTTTATTCCAAATAATCCTTGATGACAATCAAATAATAATAACAAGAAACATTTTGCACAGAAAACAAAGTTAGTATAATAATGTCTTTGATTGAAATTGAATATTTATTGATAACCTATAAAATGCAATTGGAAATATTTTGAAAATTCTTTTCTTTAACCAAAAGTATTGAGGAATACAATCCAAACTGGCTGGGCATCTGGGCAATGTATTGAAACATTACGAAAACTGGCAGTTCATAACAAGGTAAACTTGGAATGGATATCGGGATAAAATAGATTTCAAGGGAATAAAAATGCAGATCTCATGGCGAGGAAAGCAGTGGTAATAGACTTCATAGGACCTAAACTGTCACTCGGCATACTGAAATGCTTAGTAAGGTCCAGTACTATCAATGGGTACTGAATGAAGCACACAAGAATAACGCTAGATGGACTGTAGTGGCATGAGAGACTCCAAGATACTACAAGGAATCTGCTCTGGACTAAGGATGAAAATCTATGAACCCAGACAAATCACTATTGGCAGTTCTGGTTCGGGCAAATATACTCAAACCACTAATCACAATAGATCTCTGCGCAGTGATAATTGTAATGGATTCAAACCTGGTTGCAAGACTTTTAGTCTTGCAACCAGATCCTAAATAATTGTAATAACAATAACCAGACAGAGGTTTCCTATTGCTAGAAGTATTGCAGACCACCAAGGTCGGGAAGCCTCTGGCAACATACACGCTATGAAAAAAATCAAACAAAATAGTTTCGCAGAAGTTTAACAAACCTATTACCTTGCCAGAGGCCGGTAATAGGGTGATTACCGCAATAGCGAGACGTAAGTGAATATAATAATAATAGGGAAGACAATGCTGATTTGGTTCGGAAGCAAAAATACAATCTAAAAATTTAATTATGACCAAGTTCCATTGTGAAAAACAAATCATATTTGAGATTGTAAAAGGTTATATGACAGTGACATGACCTCTAATGTTGGGGAGCAAACTAGCTTCAGTAGATCCTAAGCCCGTGTGAATACAGAAGGTTGCTTCTAAGCTGTGAGAGGCAAGCTAGGGTTACCGTGCCAGGAAAGGGTTACCGCTAAAGAGAGTGGGTACTGAACTAAAGGTTGTGAAACGGTAACCCCAAACCCATGGAAAAGGTGAAGTTAAAGAAGAAGATGATATGAGGGTGACATCCTCACGGATCGACTCCACCTGAGCTGATGTTGTAAAATAACGAAGAAAGCAACTCTGGAATATTATGGGTGTATTACTGATGCAATGATAATTGACATGGCTCTGGTGACTCATGTCAATTATCAGCCTGCAATATAAGATTTATGATGACAATTAAAAACTTTAACAGCAAACAACAACTTCTTTAGAGCTGCATTCTCATAATATCTGGCTACCATCGGAAACGATGATGACACTATTGATTGATTGAAGGTGAACGTGATCAGTTCTTTCATGAAGCAATTAAAAATAATTAAATACAACCATCGCTTATGTCATCATGGAGCTCAAGGACTATTTCCAAAAGTCCTTTGACAATATCTGGCGCTGTATATGTATATGAAGGAATACATTTAAATTAAGTCGATGAATTATTCATAAGAGTTTGCCGTTCCATTAGGTTGATGCTCTCCAAACTTCCATCACTTGAAATTCTATTTCATTCACAGCAAGTAAAATTTTATTTTCCCCAATAATGGAATGAAATTTACTCATAAATGTAGATATCCTGTGGTATATAATGGAGTGGAATCACAGCATTACAATTATTATTGTAAATTTTCAATTTGGATTTTTAAGAAAATTAATACTGGCATGACAACACTATGAGACCTTAGCTAGACTATTAAAGGCCTAATCATCTAATCAACCAATTCTATGAACACTTATTTGTTATATATGTTACGGTAAAAGTAGGTAATCCGGTGATTATATACAATGACCGGTAATTATACACAATCACCGGTTCTTTGGTGAAAGTAGGAAATAACCTTTAAAAATCCTCTAGGAAATACAGTGAAAAAAAGTCACTGGTAAATGTAGGAAATTATTCTCAATTATCTACTTTTACCGGTAATTGTATACAATCGCGAGAGGAGCTTGGTGAAAGTAAGAAATTCAAATTTCAACGATCGACATGAATGGCCAGTAGTGATCGTCAGATTGCTTAAGCCAAAAATATATAAAAAAAACTATTAGCACGTGAACGGCCATGCCTCTAAGGCGCCAAATTAGATGGCGATGCCGTGGCGAAGCACGGGCAAACAGCTAGTATATATATTTTTTTTTTGGTCATTCTAAACGGGGGTTTCACCTTCCATTCGCGGGAAACTTGCAAACCAGCTACCCACATTGACCTCACCCAGCCTGGTTTGAGCCGGGAAAATAGCCAGCATCACGAGGACACGAACCCACGTGATGCAACCTCGCTGGACGTTGCTTAACTTCAGTGATCCAACGAGAACTGGTGTATTCAACGTGCCATAGACGCTGGCTTTAATGAACTAGCTTTTCAGGGTGTCGATTGAATCCTCGAATAAAACTAAAAAACTTTAAAGTTAGCTCACTACTAAGATTAAGATATGAATCTTGAAAGTTTTAATATATTTTTTTATTAGCTCGGGGGGGGGGGGAGTTATAGCCCTGAAACCCCGTTTGGTTGCACCACTAATAATTATGAAGAATCATCAAACTCAGATCACGCGTTTGAACTTTATCTTGGCACGACAAACAAAAAGCTACAACTCATTGTGTGGTAAAAAATAAAGCACTCCGTAATTTTATTCCTTTATCCAGTTGAATATTTTAAATATAAATCCATTTTAATTAAAAATTAAGAAAGCTGCTATAGTCTAATATTCTATGAAGTTTTTTTCCAAATACATAATAACTCTAGGTACTGGTGCGTTCTTTTAGAGCAGTGGTTCCCAAACTGGGGGGCGTGAAGGCAAGTCAAGGGGGGCGCGAGACCAGTTNCCGACATAAGATACAATGCAATTGCTTAATATTATAAGCAGTTATTTTAACTTCTTTAACTCTAGGTACTGGTGCGTTCTTTTACAGCAAATTTAAAATCGATCCGACATAAGATACAATGCAATTGCTTAATATTATAAGCAGTTATTTTAACTTCTTTAACTCTAGGTACTGGTGCGTTCTTTTACAGCAAATTTAAAATCGATCCGACATAAGATACAATGCAATTGCTTAATATTATAAGCAGTTATTTTAACTTCTTTAACTCTAGGTACTGGTGCGTTCTTTTACAGCAAATTTAAAATCGATCCGACATAAGATACAATGCAATTGCTTAATATTATAAGCAGTTATTTTAACTCTGAAGGTAACGCATTATACCGTTCCTGAGAAGAAGGTTCTGTTAAAACTCGATTCTTCTTTTGTTGGTCTTTTGTACAACAAAAACTACTCTCGAACGCTTTCTTGGTACGGACATTTATTAGGTTCATAGAATTGGTTGATTTTGGGCCCTAGTAGTGGGTCAATCGGAGCATCATGGTGATTTGGTGATCATTTATGTGAGTGCTGTCTATTTGTCTAGTTTACAAAATCACTATTTTATAATTCTATTCTATTAATATTATAAATACGTGTGCTAGCCAATGATCATACCACGTTGAATACACCAGTTCCCGTCAGATCACTGAAGTTAAGCAACGTCGGACGTGGTCAGTACTTGGATGGGTGACCGCTTGGGAACACCACGTATTGTTGGCTCTTTTTTCCGGCCCAACCCAGGCTGGGTAAGGTCAATGTGGGTATGGCTGCTTTGCAAGTTTCCAGCGAATGGAGGGTAAAACCCCCGTCTGGAATGACCAATAGATGTTAAAGATTAAGCCAAATTAAAAAAAAAAAAAAAATACGTGTGCTTGTCTGTCCTTCGCTTTTAACTGTTATCACACAGCAACGCCGAACCGGAGAGTCACCATGTTATACACTCTTACGCTAATTTCACACAGCAACGCCGAACCGGAGAGTGACCATGTTATACACTCTTACGCTAATTTCAATTCCCGTTATAGATGGCTTCTGAACCGCTTGACGAAGAAAGCCAGTCCAATTTGTTTTTTCGTTTATTATTTTCAATAATGAACCTTTGGAATCGTCGCGAAATTTTTTTTGGATTAACCCGACGTATAGGATATTAAATATCCTACGTTCCAAGGTACGTATAGAATCCAAAAATGGAATAAAAAAAATCCGTTTGTCCGCCTCGCCGTCCGATGTGATTGGGCATTTTTGCCACTTAGCGTTGACCGATTTGGATGAAATTTGGTTTATAGGCCCCAACTGGGCTCTAATTGTGCCCAGAACTTTTGGGTGCAATCAAATATACCCTTGGCAGTTTTTGCCGCTTTTAACTGTTTTCAGTATTGCTTTTTAAAAAGAGAATGGTAAAAGCTATTAGGGTCTAATAATTATGTCCCAGAATTCTTTTAGCCAGTCAAATAATAAACCCAATGTGTCACATTGTCAGATTTTTATTAATTACATACATACGTATGTCAGAATATCTTTTTTTTTTATTTGGCTTAACGCCTCTTTAATATCTATTAGTCATTCAAGACGGGGGTTTTACCCTCCATTCGCTGAAAACTTGCAAACCAGCTACCCACATTGACCTCACGCAGACTGGTTTGGGCCGGAAAAAAGAGCCAACAAAACGTGGTGTTCCCAGACGGTCACCCATCCAAGTACTGACCACGCTCGACGTTACGTTGCTTAACTTCAGTGATCTAACGAGAACTGGTGTATTTAATGTGCCATAGACGCTGGCTATTAATAATGTCTATTATACTTTTCCATACATGGCTATGTACAACACAAACAATTACTAAGCCTCAATGATGTTATCAGATAGTGAATTCTGACCGGAACGTCCAGTTGTAATACTGTGGTAAAAGCGTCTAAAGAAAAAATAGTGAAAATCTCAAAAACAATTTCAACAAAAATAACAAAAAAGTTGACCTAATTCGACGTCTTTTTGACATGTGATTTGAGACACAACCTGTGTGAATTTTTCTTTCGCTAATTTCATGTGGAAAGGGAGAGTACTTGTAATATGAACAAACTCGCCGTTATTCATTGTATAGATATGAGCACGTGTTTGTGTTGCGTATAGAAAACGTGTTTGGCAAATAATTTTATTACATAAAGTTTTGAATTTAATATATAAAGTTTTGAGTTTTTGATATTTAAGTATCATTCAAGACGGGGATGAATGAAGAGAAAATACCAAAACTATAAAGAACAGATGGATAGTGAGGGTGCTCGCAGACAGACGCATAATTACTTATCTTAATACATAGCACACATCATTTTCACATATGTGCAAGGAAAAACAAATGCACATGGGAGTGCGCAGTTCGACCAATTTGCAGACACACCGTTTTTGAACATGAGTATTTTTTTTCCCCCTACAGACGTGTGCTATGCAATAAAATAAGCAAGTACGCGGTTGTCCGTGGGCACCCTAAGAAGGGGAAAGAAATAGACAATCAGGGAGAGAGGAATGACAAATGGGGGGAGGTTTCTACTAATGTATTCGGAGCAAATTTCAGTATGAAAATCTTTCAAAAATAACCGATGTTGGAGAGTGGACCGACGACGACATACAATTATCTCATACTTTATTATGATAACCAAAATATGTGTATCCTAAATCACTTTACATATTTTGCCGTAGCTGTAGAGAGACCTGAGAAGTGTACTTTGTGTCGTGAGTTAATATATCACTTGTGCAACGTTCAGTGTATTTGACTTGGCGGACGGAGGGCTGCCGCGCTAATAAATCAGAATTTTTTATATACACTCGTATATGTGGTAAGGGTTGTCTGTTACAATTACACAGCCCAAACTGTAGCATATAGTGAAAAATCATGGTCTATGATCTCAGGAAAATTATCGGAACTCAAAAATGTACTTTTCCGAGATATGCTTTCGATTGATTGACCAAATTTGGTAAGTTACCGACCGATATCTAAAAGTTTGTTGCGAAGCAAGCAAGTGAATGTGTCCTTTTAGTACTTAATTTTGGACATAGTTTGCAAAAAATGTTCACATTGATACAAAAATTAATTATCTTTCAGTGTACAAACTTTCAACTCAATATAAGAAGAAATGAGAACAGTATATTGATCAACATTATTTAAGGTTGCAGAATGCTAATACCTCGCGTTCGCTTTCCTAATATAAGCGTGTACACCCAAATTAAGTTTTCATTCTTTCTAATTTAAAAATGAAAACACAATTTAAATTTTAAATCTAACTCCACGGACTTCGTTGTTCCTTCTGGCAACCCCTATTCTTTGCAATTAATTACATTGTGGGACACTGTCTTAGTGCTTACACAGTGTGTGATAAATGATAAATTAAATAACAATTTGGGATATGTACATGTATAACATGATGATTACACTTACTATAAATACGCCAGATTTCTTGTTCGCGAGACATGGCTGTATGAACCTCTGAGATCTTGTAATCGATGCAGACTAAAAACAACAACACATAGCAACGAAAATAAAAAATTTATGAAAACATATTCTGAGTGGTTTTTGTTTTGAGGAAACAAAAATTGACTAAATCAAAAAATAGGAACTAAAATTTAAAAATGATGGTAGTCTGAAATCGGCATCGGATACCTGATATTTGTCTGATTTCAAAAATGCTCTGGGATTTCCTTTTCGTAAATTAATTTGAACAAGATGAACATTAGGTATTATCAAATTTTAGCCAACGATCATACCACGTTGAATACACCAGTTCCCGTCAGATCACTGAAGTTAAGCAACGTCGGGCGTGGTCAGTACTTGGATGGGTGAACACCGCTTGGGAACACCACGTATCGTTGGTTCATTTTTCCGGCCCAACTCAGCGAATGGAAGGTAACCCCCCGTCTTGAATGACCAATAGACATCAAGCCAAATTAAAAAAAAGAAGTATCAAATTGAGTTATTTTCTTTTAGTCTAAAATTGTAAAACATAAAAGTTTCAAACTTCGGTGATTTGACTTTATTATAATTTATTCAAATAATTATTAGTAGGTATCTAATCATGATTAAATTAATTGAATATTAATTTAATCATGCATTATGTAAATCAAATGAATTATATAAAATAAGATATTTATTGAATCACAAAATGTTCCTTAACATTTAATAGATTACAAGTATAAGATGTAAAAAGCCGGTAATAATAATTATGCTATAAATAATAATTGGCGGGAGTTTTCTGTTTTCATTCAACGTTTTATTTTTTGAACTTTACAAAAAATACAAATTTGAATACGAATTACATTTAACGAAAATAAACGTGTTTAGAAGTATATGAACACAAATAGAAAATAGCTGAGATATTTAATTAATGTGGAGGAAACACAGAACCGAACCGAACCGCACACAGCACGATGACACTTTTTGATTGAAAACGACACACGCGATGAGATTTTTTTTAGAAATAACTGAATGAAAAGTTGATAAGATGCAAAAAACAGAAAATAAAGCATGCACACTACTTTCACTGGGACATCAAAGAGGGCGCCACATGATTGATAACGAGAAAGGGATTTGAATCCGGAGAGTAAATTAGGGCTAAAATTGTAGCTAGCGTCTATGGCACTGAGTGCCCGTAAGATCACTGAAGTTAAGCAAGGTATAGTGTGTTTTAACACGGGTGACTATGTAGATTTGGCTATTCCAACCCAGACTAGGTTGGGTCAATGTGGGTAGCTGGTTTCGAAGTTTCTTATGAATTGAGGGTAAACCCAAAACCCCACGTCCCGTATAACCAAAAGATATTAAAAAAGACGTTAAGCAAAAAATAAATTAGGATTTCTTTTAAAAAAATTGATTTTTAATTATCTAGCCTAACATTCATATGTTTCCCTCCAATCAGAGAAGAAAATTGGTAGCATTAAAATACTACTTACTACACGTAGTTAAGGAGAACTAACATACCTAGTTAAAAACTGGAGAAGTAGATAAATATCTTGTAACGATTTACGTCGCAAAGGGGTCCATCGTTGACAATTTCAATCTTTTGTATTATTTAAAAGTTTTATTTTTTATTTTAAAACAATCACTAACAAATAATGTGACATGACTATTTCGTTTTGATGAAAAACCGTTAACCTTTTTTCTCATTTTCTTTTTAAATAGGCCCGGGAATTCTATGAACCAATCACAAATCAGGACTCAAGAGAAAGCTCTTTTCACACGATACAAAAGAATTTAATAGCTTTGATACCTTCTTTGCATAAATTATAAAATTTTAACAAATTACCTGATTTTATTTAACTTTAATTTGTTATTTATATGACCTAATAATATCTAACTTGTATTACGAATAATTTTATTTTGCAGACTTATTTTACCTATTCAAAACAAAAACAAAATTATGAAACTGAAGACACCATTTTTTTTTTTAAATGGCAACCATGTGTTACTCATTAGTAGTAATAATTTAATTCAGTAGAGTGCGCGATTCCCTTAATTCAACAAATGTGCGCTAATATTTTGTAAACAAATATCAAATAAATATTTGATAGCTACGTTAGGATTAGTGCCAAGAACAAGAAAATCTGGAAAGCTTCAAGAAAATCTAAATAAATAGCGATACTGGCAAGTGAGATCAGAGATCAGTCATTATAATAGAAGAGTAGTAAATTCAGAGATTATTTTAATGTCAAGTTCTCAAGATGTTCATAAAACAAATTTAATATTCGCTGTCAACATTGATTCCAGATTTAGCCTATTTAAATTATTATAATTTCGTGAACGAAATGGACGAAGAATGCTTGTATCAGTTGGTACCATCAGATATCTGTAAACTCATTTATGGTAAGATTTCTTTATTACTAGTTCTTACAACACCAACTTTCTTGTCTTACTACAGCTCGGGGTGAGCCTTGCCCCCTCCTCAATAATTCGTCCCCATCCCGTCCAATAAGACTTTTTCGTTATGAGTTGATATGCTGTCGCGACAAAATTTAAGATTGAGCCTTGCCTCCTCCTCAATAATTCGTCCCCATCCCGTCCAATAGAAAGAGCCACATCGTTTCACAGAGATCATCCTCATTTTTTCCGATGGTGATGATTTGCTCTGATGAAAGAACGTTTTGACTACTATCGTTGATTTCAGTCTTCTTTGGCTCATGATAGCTGCATATTTTTCTGCGCAATTGTCTTCAGGAGACTGATTAATCCCCAAACACAATCAGACAAAATAGAAAATACAAAAACCTTCAAATTTTCAACCCGACCAGGATTCGAACCCAGTACTTCTTTGGTGCAAGCCGAGTGCACATTCTGCCACGGAAACGTCCCTACCTGGCATGTAATAATTGATTTAACATTTTCTTTGCAGATTATTTGCTCACTATGGATCTTGCTGATGTGGCCATAATGTTTTTAGAAAATTGTATTTATTTGAAAGAATTTGCTGATCTAAAAAAGAATAACAGAAAATTTATTTGTAAAGTTGGTGGAATGTGTTTAGAACAATGGCTAGATAGAGCTGCATTCGTGGTTTCGGTTGAATCATTTGGTAAGGGTAGTTAAAACTATAATAACAAAAAATATCTATCAGTAAAAATAGATAGAAATGTTGGATCAAAGAATGAAGTGGGATCTGAGGCTGGTGTTCACTGTGTGCGACCCAGGGTGGACGACTGGTCATATATTCACCCTTGGGGGCGTACAAAAGTGTGTATGGGGCTGAGATATTTGCAATGTGCACCTGATTCACGTGGTCTTAGCAGCTAGCCAATGTTGAAGGCTATTGTCAGCTAAAGCTCATACTCCAAGATAACAGAAAATGCCATATAGCACGAAGGAGATTGGCACAAAACAACCGGGTCTGCCTTGGTTGATTGTCTGAGAAGAAAAAAAAAATGCAGACAGGCTTAAATCAGGATAAAATTTTGTGTAGACCCCGCGGGGAGGATGATCAAAATACTTCCCTAAAAAAAAAAAAAATTTTAGTGGACCTACAATGATAGGATAGCTTTTCTTTTTTACAGTCAAACAAAAGTGTTCTGAGTTTAAAATTGATGTGCTCACCCTCAAAGACAAGAACATTCTTCAGCAACTGGACTTTCTATTAATGCATATTCAATGTGTCAATACTCCACCAACTGATGTTGTTGACAATAGTGCCAATGTAAGCAACACTTTCTGTTTTCTTCTTAAGATTGAAGAAGGCGGCACCCTTGATGTATTCTTCTGTTTTCTTTTTATGATATCTTTTTTTTTTTGTAACACCTTCTACTTGTGACTACATTCTTTGTACTTTCAGGTAGAATTTAGAAAAAATAACTTATGAGGATGCGATATAAATTACGCCTTGGTTTCAGTCAAGTGTGATGAATAGCAGTGCCAGGACAGATTGCTATAATATATCTGACAATGGGGAAGAGATGGAAGGGTGGATTTAGTTGTTAAACAAACGCTACACGACTGGTGTCTTGCCTTTCTGTGGCTAGGCAAATATTTTCCGGTGGAGAAGTGGTGTATATCTTTTGGGGATTCCCATTCTTATCACACCCTATTATCAGCAAATTTGGTTATCTAAAAAAAAAGGAATCTGACACAAATAATTTTCAGTTTGTACCTACTTGAAAAAAAAAAGTTTTTTTATTTCATTTTAAATACATTTTATTTCAGTAAATGTTAATTTGATATAATTATGAGTAATGAAAGTTAAAAATTACTCTATCTTTACTTGATTTAGAAATGGTGTTTAGGATGTTTGTAGTCATTATGAAATATAAATTTCAATAAAATATTGTGTATCAACTACAAATAATAAGGCGAGTCACGAAAGCGCTCGTGACCCGCCTTATTATTTGTAGTTGATACAAAATATTTTATTGAAATTAATATCTTCACTTGACTAAAACATACTCGTATTAAAGATGTTAAATAGCTAACTAGTTTCATCCTTTCCTTAGAATATCGTCAGAGCTAGTGTCAGAGAATTGATCTTATGAGGTATTGGGTGCCTAGTTTCTTTCCCTAAGGCAAATCTGGTGGAAAAGAATGTCCACATTTAAATTGTAAAATCTTTCCTTCAGAAAATTAAATGTTTTTCATTTCCTTACTGTTTTCAGGTACAAAACGTTTTCAAAAAACTTACGCCTAAGGATAAAAAGGTAAGCAATAGATTGTAATTTTTTCTGGACCCAGCCAAAATAAGAATTCTCCCGTGTTTCGCTACGAGTCATATAGGACGAGGGAGATTTGGGAGGGGGTGTTGACCATGTATATTGTAGCCTATAAAAACATAGATTTATCAATTATATGTGCATGTTTTCAAGAGTCCTTAGAAGCATGGCCCATCTAGGTGATTTGTATTATTCTAGATTTCCTATGGTTTTTGACTAAACAATGAGTGATATGTACATACATAAATATCTACATCTATTGTTACATTGAGTTTTATTATTAAAGAAGATAAATAGAAAGATTCTTGTGAACTTTTTGTCCTTTCTGTTCTTTACAGATCCTTGTGAACGTAATTTTCTTTCTGTTCTTTAGATATTCTTGTGAAAGTAATTTTCTTTCTGTACTTTACAGATTCTTGTTAACGTAATTTTCCTGCTATTCTTTACAGATTCTTTTGAACGTAATTTTTTTTTCTGTTATTTACAGATTCTTGTGAACGTAATTTTCTTTCTGTTCTTTACTGATTCTTGTGAGCGTTAATTTTCTTTTCTGTTATTTACAGATTCTTGTGAACGTATTTGAAAAAAGTGATAACGTTTCAGAACTTTTGGCACAGAAAATTTCCGAAGAAATGAATAAAAAATCGAAACCAAAACGAAATGTAAACGATATAGCAACTAAGGTGGCAGAAAAAACTACAAGCGATAATTTTTTTGATGATCTTTGTGCTGAAATGTATGAGGAAGGCTTCTTATCGAGTTTTAATAAGAAAGACGTGACTTCACCAGCAGCACCATCAACACCTTCTCCTATCAAAACTCGATCCCGAAGGAAATGTTTTTCTCCTGGTTAGTTAGTTTTTATTTCGTCATCAATTGTGTTCGCTGGCACGGCGGTATCTAACCTGGAGGGTGGTGACCCCAAAAGGAGTCACGAGCCTAAGTCAGGTAGGTCGAGGCTCGATGTCTAAATTCATTGTTAAATAAAGTCTGTGGGTATTTACGGCCCTAAAGCACAGATCCGGATTAAACGTTGACCAGAATATAAGATTAGCGGTCAGTAGTATTGAACCAAAAATCAAATTTTTGGTAAACAATATACAACCACAAGGTTGATAAAGCCCCCCCCCCCAGTACCATGTCAATCACTAAAATAGAATAACATCAGTAATACAATCAGAAAATACATCTGCTCTTAAATCAAATTTATTAGCCTTGGTGAAGTAATTAAAATTGAAACGTCACAAGAACGAAGCAAAAGGAGAAATGACAGTAAAGGTCGTCTCCTCACTTTTAGACAAGTGTCGCTTCGTCGAACCAAATAGAACATCAATATACCTACCGTAGTATATCATTAGGCATGTCCCTTACAGAATTCGGACATTACTGTCCATTCAAAAGTAGAAGTATATTGATAGTTGAACATTTTTCGGACATTACTGTCCATTCAAAAGTAGAAGTATATTGATAGTTGAACATTTTTATTTTCCTAGATCCCTAGAGCTTTACAGAATTCAAAATGTCAAGCCGTTCAAAATTTTAAGGGTGGTGACCGGTCATTCTAAGACACCCCATATAGCGGTGAAATTATACCAAGTGAACGTCTTTTTAAGTACGACAATACATTATCATTATCAGGAAAATCTAAAATATATGATACACAATCAGTAGACTGACTGATAAATTATATTAATATGATATTTTGGTTCTTTATTCTTCAATAATAAATCTTCAGAGTCGATCACAAAGACTTGGTATTGGGTTGCAAGAATTCACGTCTCAAAAATCTAGAACGGGTTTAAATTTTTAATAAAATGTAAATGAGAACAAATTTATATATAAAATATTTTTTTTTTATTAATGGTAAATTTAATTTATTTTATTAATTATGTAATTGTATTTCGTACAAGTGCCTTTTTTATGTGTTTGATGCTCTGAAGATGGGCAAGGAGCCTCGAAACTGGTCAGCATGTGTATGTTTGTGTCTTAATATATTGTCAATTAAAAAGAAAGTCTGTATAATATACATATATAATAAATTTGTTCTCCTTTATGTGAACCAGGCTTTTTGTATATTTTTTTATGAAATGTGTTTTTTTTTTTGTTTTTTTTTTGCAGTTAAATCATCCAAAACGTCCGATCTAACCGATTTCATAGCATCAAACAAAGAAACCCAATCTAATCCTCCACCAGCATCATCTACTCTTCTGAAACCTGTTTTCGATTACCAACCAACCAGTTCTGTAGAAAACAAACAGAATTACTTTTCTGTACCTGATACACTAATAGCGTCCAGTGATCAACAACTATCTATTGTAACAACTTCTGAGCAAAGGTCTAAAAAGTGTTCCGAATCATCAGCCTTATCGGTGGATTTCACCAAATCTCAAGATGTTGCTAACAGTACATTTTCCAATGTGACAATGATTGATCCTTCGTCGTCAAATATCTGCCAAGTATCGCCCGCCGAGTCAACTACATCTCATATGTCTAACAATTCTGCAATGATTTTACCACCAAGGTCAACTACACCTTTGTCAAGTAAGTCTAATTCTAAAGTCTCGTTTCATTTTAATGTGAAGAAGTAAAATTAAGTCCATTGTAGCCAGCGTCTATGACACGTTGAATACACCAGTTCCCGTTATATCACTGAAGTTAAGCAACGTCCAGTAGGTTGTACCATGTGGGTGTCCGCGTGGGTTCGCGCCCTCGTGATGCTGGCTTTTTTCCGGCCCAACCCAGGCTGGGTGGGTTCAATGTGGGTAGATGGTTTGCAAAGTTTCAGCGAATGGAGGGTAAAACCCCCGTCTTGAATGACCAATATATGTTAAAGAGACGTTAAATTTATAGCTCAGAAGGCACTGCAATAGTCTTGCACGCGAGAGACCCGGGCTCAAATCCCAGCAGAGGTAATACTTTGTCACTGTGATTTGAATGTTTCGGGGCCCACGCAGGACAATGAGTAGCTCATTGCAGTGCCTTCTGAGCCATGGGAGCATTTTTTTAAACAAATTTTAGTGGAAATCATAGCGTTTCCAGTTATTTTACAATTAAATATCACTATGCTATAATCTTCATGACATAATGCTACGATTTGTTGCATTATCATTGTTTCCCAAATGTCTTTGTGATGCTGAATTAACCTAACAATAACCAGATCCAGAAGAAAATTTTCTACTTGACCAGGATTAGAACCCGGCGCAAGCCGAGTTAATGCACATTCTGTCTTTAGAAGTCTTAACGTAGTAATTTTGATGTTCAAATTTTTTACATCGTTTTTAAAATAACGTACCCAAATTGTATAAACCTATCGGGTTTACACTCAAAAAAAGTATCTGAGTTCCAGAAAGCACCAGTGTATCTTTAAACGAACCAATTTATCAGATATCCTGTTCTACAAAGAATAGGTCACCAAAATTTTGAACAGACTTTTCGGTAGTGTAGTTCTATATATGGCATAAATTTCAAAAGATAATGTCAGTCCATTTAGGAAATGGACTGACATTATCTTTTGATAGATATTTTCAAAGTTTGCACTTTTGGTTACTCACTGACTGACTGATTCACTCATCATCAAAAGTTTTAGAGACTTCCTGTACATTTAAAGCGCTGAAATTTTGTATGAAGTTAGTACTTGACATCCAAGTGAGGCATGTAGTGCTCACCAAACCCAATTAGATTTGTTAACATGTGTAGTAAACTTATCTGTCCTTAAGTTGTACTGTTTGTGCCGATTACGAATTAACTTAAATCTAAAAATATACTTGATTTTGCCCTTGTTTTTTTTTCTAGACCAGAAACTTGTCTTCTCGCCAAATTATACAAATGTCTCTCAAACACCTTTAACGATTGTACCACTCACATTAAAATGTAAGTCATACATATTAAGCATATTTTCAATGAAATTATGGTACGTTCAATACACCAGTTCCCAGTAGATCACTGAAGTTAAGCAACGTCCAGCGATGATCTACTAAGTGAGTGACTATTTAGGTTTGCGCTCTCATGATGCTCTTTATTCCCGACCCAACTCAGGCTGGGTGAGGTCAATGAAGGTAGCTGGATTGTAAGTTTCCAGTGAATCAAGACTAAAACTTCTGTCCTTTAAATGTTAAAGAGAAGTTAAGAAGAAAAAAATGACTAAGCATCATTGTGTATTTTGTACAGAAATTTAAGAAAAATAATTGCTGTGAAAGGTACCTATTTTTACAATTACCAGGTTTAACTCGTTAAGTTATAGTATCTCTTGATGTGCCGTTGTATCAATAAAGGCTACTCATACTCGTCCACACGAGGCTGGATGCACCCCGATACAGCGGGTAACTCTTATTGTAACTGTTTGGCCTCTAATTCTTACCAAAATAGTAGCGGTGTATTTCACTCGGTAAAATCGTAAGCTAAGGGAAGGGGAAAAAACTCGTATTTATTCTTGATTTTTACATTAAAATAGAACTCCAAAACATTATTATTTTTTGGTTTATCCTTACATACTACGAATTATACAATGTCTGTTTTGGTCGCCTGTCACAAGTTCCTTTCCTTAGAAACGTGTATTTATTATTTTATTTGTTTGAGAAAAAATAGCCCCTCCCCCCAAATTTGATATTTCACATTTCAACGTACATAGTATCCAAAAATCTAATAGAAAAATCCTTTTGACTGCTGTATACATTACACTGTACACCGAACGCTTTTGCTTCAAAAGGATGAGCATATCAAATTTCATCAAAATCAGTCTGCGCTAAGTGGCAACCGTGCAGTTCACGGTGTACAACGTACAAACTTTTTTTTTAATTCGAATTTTGTGTTCTACCTACCTCGAAACGTAAAATATCGAATTTTGACGGAGACGTAATTTTTTTTGTGACAATTCCAAAGGTTCATTATAGAAAATAATATACCAAAATATTCTTGTTTTTCAGCTGCAAATTTGTCTAACAAAAGTTATCAACCATTATTTCAAGATTCAGCTTTACTAACATATAGCAATCAACGATATCATAAAATTTTACCAAAACCAGAATTACCAAAACTGTCAAACAATGTATGTAATATTTCTGTGACAATACCATCTTATTCTCCGGCTGTCATAACAAACCAAGATAGAAACAGTCTTGATGATACGTCACCTTATAAGTTTGATACTTTTATAACTCTTAATACACCGTCTATGAGTAAAAAAAAAGATCTCTTATCAAATATTAGTCCGTCTTTAAATATTGAAACCAATCTGGGTACGACTTCAAATAATGTAACTTCTCTTCAAGAATCAAATTCAAAAATAGATGACAAAGTAAAAGATGCAACACCAAATGTTGATGGGGTAATTATGTCAAAAACACAAAATAGCAGTCAAAAAATGTCATCCATCACAAACAATGCTCCCGTTGAAATCATTCAAAATGAAACAAAATTCGAATCGAAACAAATTGAAAATGTTAACAACAAAGTAGATCAATCCATTAGTAAGGCTGAACCAAGTATAGAAGGAGAAAAAATAATTAATGGGAATCATAAGGACGATAGTCAAACAATAGAGGAAAGTGCTCAAGATAATATAAATTGTCTAACCCAAAACAATTCTATAGATGATGCATCTTCTGATCAAGCAGGCCCAAATAATATTTCTCAACACAATAATGGTGATCATAGTAAACTTGACATTGATCTTCCTATTGTGGGTATGGACATTCTATCACCAAATAAACCTTTACTGAATGAATCAGTTGAAGTGATTATATCGGAGGAATTATTAGATACCCATTTGAACAGTACAGACAATACTATTCCAAATACAAACGAAGTTAATTTGAGTTCATTAATAATTGTTCAATCAGATGAAACTATTGGAGAAGAAAATATGAAAGACGGAGATAATGAGAATGTTAAAAATGGTTCTGATGACACACATAAGAAACTTGATGAAACTAGTGAGAATGTGGATAGAGGAACCAATTTGGTTGTAGATGAACAGAAAAACATTTCTCTGAGTAGTGAAACTGAAGATAGTAAAAATGAAAAAGTGTTTGCAAGTGGCTCAATATCAGCACAAGCTAACATCAACCCAGTAGTTAAACCAAGTTCAGACTTAGTTAAAGAAACATTGAATGTAAAAGTATCCCCATTAGAGAAGTTTGAAATTTCTGCAAATAAATCTTTTAATGTAGATTTTCTCAAATCAACACCTGTAGTAAAGGTTTTGGCAACACCTAAAAGAAAAAGCGCAAGTACACCACGAAGGAGTCATGTTCGAGCTTTGAAATTTGAAACGCCGCTAAAACCATCAGTGCAAAAAAGAAAATGTAACACTTCACCCAAAATGTGCAGAAATCAAACACCGTTAATCATTGAAAAACCAAATGTTTCTAGAAATTTGTGTGATGGTGCAGGAATGCAGAAAGAGACAGTGCCGTGGGATTTATGCTTGAGAAAAGTAGCTATATGTCCGAATGGTAATAATTCCAATTCAGTCCAATATAAAAGAAAACGAAAGAACAACAGAAAAGGAACATCCAATTCCAAAGAAATAAAAAAGTCAACTCCACGAGCTAAGCAAAAAAGAAAAATGAAAACTATAGATGAACACAAAGAACTCGAAGAAACTTTACCAGAAGCAGACCAATCAAACGAAGAAAAAGATCCAAAACAAAAATCTTGTAAAAAAATTACAACCAGTAAAGCGCGCACAAAAAATAAAAAATCTATTAATTACGAAACGCCTTTGAAATTAGACGCTGACTTAAAGAGCAATGAAGGTTCACTTTTATCCTTAAATGTGGAAGACACACCTCTAAAGATTGCAGATTTTGAAGAAGATTGTCAAAATGATTTCCAAACTCCTTTCAAAGAAGGCATTCTTCCAATAAGTTTAGGTTTTACGCCTATTGATAACATTATCAAGAACAATATTGGAACCACTGAATCATTAATAAAAATTATTAATGACATAAATATGTTCGATGAAAGTTCTCCAGAAAAAAATTTAGAAAACAAAAACTGTCTTGAAAACGGAAAATCTTCACCAGTGAGTAAAGCAAAGGCTAACGAAAAAACTTTTGAAAACGAAAAAAAATTAAATGTAAAAGAAAAATCTCCGCCAATGAGTAAAACAAAGGCTAACACTAGAAAGCAAAGGCAGCCTGTAAAGAAAATAAATAAATCTATTTCAAAAACTATCATAGACAGTAGTGATAGTGACTGTGATACCCTTTTATCCAGTTTTTCTGCTAGGAATACAAACCCAATCGAAAGTGAAACTAGAGAAATTAAACCGTTGAAAACAGTGCCAAAACGCAAGAATCAAAAACGTCAAGTGAAATCAAGAATATGCAATACCAAAAAGAAAGAAAATGTGGAACAAGTTGAGGAACAAAAAGATGTAAAGTCCGGGAGAAAAAAATCTGAAACTAAAGTACTAAATGAAATAAACAGTGATAATAGCCAATGTGAAACAGAAACTTCTGCAAAAAGAATAAGGGGTAATAGGCATCGATGCGAACTTACACGAAAGAAATTGAAAACGAACGAGTCTCGCCGCCCAAACAAAAAAGAACAATCACATTTCTTGTTTGAATCAAATTATGAATCAGAAAGTATCGATACGAGTGAAGAAGTTCAATCAAATATGTTGATAGAAATAGATAATAAATTGATAAATAAAAAAGAAAATATACGAAAAAGAAGGAAATCTAATGACAATGATGATGTAATCAAATCCAAAAGAAATAAAAAGGCTAAAGATCAACACGTGGAAGACGGGACAAAAAGCTCTATGAAAACAAATGAGAAACAAATAGTGGTATCAAAAACCAACCAATCTCTCAATAATGAAACTGAAAGCGAAGCAAATACAAAAAAGAACACTACTGATTCAATAGTAAATTCTAATCATCTTGAAAGTATCAAAGCACACAAAAAATTTGTCAACGATCTTCTAAATAAAACCAATCCTTGTGGCAGCAATATCAACAGTAGCGATGGCGCCAACACAATAGATGATTCTCCTTCTAGTCAAAACACATTCCATAATATATTACAAATTAATTCTAAAAACTTGTTGAAAAAAGTTGAAGTGCCGAAAGATATTCATTTGTCAACTAGTTCAGTCTCTGTTGACGATTCTTCTGAAGACTTCGAAATATCAAAAGAATTGAAAGAAGATAAAGTACCCCCAAAAATGCAATTGGATAAAGAGAGTCATAAAATTCAGTTGGATAAAGAAAGCGAAAAAATGCAAAGTAATCATAGTCAATGGAGTAATTGTATCGTTCTTCTAAATAATGCAAATAATGTACAAATATCTGCAAATACTGATAGAATAAAAGAAGACCCTATTATAAACACTAATGATTTAGAAAAAGTTACAAAAATATCGACCAGCACTCCATCAAACCAAAGATCTGTACTAGAAGATAGCTTGCCAGATAATGCTTACCAAAATAGCAGTAAAAATATTGAAATACCTAAGGAAACCAATCCAGGGGACACTACTAACGAAATCAATTGTTCAAACAGTACTCATCAATCTACAAGTTATAGCGCATGCGCTGACAGCGAGGATGACGATGATGACAATATGCCTAATAAGGTATTCCTGACCATGTCCCACAAAGACAATGGTGGGATGAATTGTATGAAAGAACCCGTTCCAGTTAGAAATTATTCTGCGGAGATTTGTTTGGAAGATGATGTTAAGATTAAATTGTCTACTTTTGCTATCAATATTGTTAATATCAACAGTCTATAGATAGGAAAAACAAACAGGACGAGCATTTGTAAAATTCCGTAAAAATCTACATTTTCCATCTTCCGTATCTTTTCACTCATGGAGCGGCTCAAATAAGCCTCTGAGAGAGGTTGGCTTCACTGAGGGTATTAAAATTTTGGTCCAGAGATGAGACATTGCTCCGTTAGTCAAAAATATAATTCTTTGGTATAATCAATGATATCAGGATATGTAATTTTTTTTAATCATGTAAATAATTAGCTACAATTGTACCAAACATCAGCTCCCATTGTTCAGAAGTCACTGCACTAGTCTTACACGCGGGAGACCCTGTTTCGAATCCACAGAGAGGGTCAATAATTTGTCACTGTGGTTTAGATTTTTTTCGGGGACTACTCAGCCTCTTGAGGACTATGAGTAGTTATGGAGATAAATGCACATAGCGCTCGTTACCAGCATTGTAGCTGTAGTTAAAGTTGAAAAAATAAAAGTTATTTGATAATAATAAATATTGGGAAAATGCTACAATGCTGCAGTAAGCACCAAAGTTGTGACATAATGACACAAAAAACAGCATTTATTTATTGATTTTATTCCAAAACACAACATATTGCTACTAATTATGTTTATTGGTCATTTTGTGTTTTCTTCTTCGTCTTTTAACTGTGGACATGTCGTGCGTTAGTACGAATCTACGAGTATCGTTGTACAGTACGTCTTATATGTTATACCGTCTTTCCTGTTTCTTTCGTGTTTGTTTATCAATGATGATTTATGCGACCCTGAGTCCACGATCTCGAGAAGTGTTTCTGCTCAAAGAAATTGTGAATTTATTGATCATAAATAATTTGTTTTTCCATGACAATTTATATTTGAACTATTACTTACTAAATTTATATGTGATTGTTAATTATTTGTTTAAGGTGGTATCACACTATTTGTCATGCTGCCAAATTTTGTCATTTTTTTGACTTCAAATAGTACCAAACAGTGTGATCGGCAAATATGTTTGATTAAATTCGCAATTTGATTGCTTTGATATCAAACACAAGTGACAAAAATTTGTCTAAATCATAGTGTTTAAACGCATGACAAACACATTTGTCATTTTTTGATCGTTTTTGAAAACTGTTTGATTAATCTTATCTTTTAAAAAAATTCTAAGGTGTCTGTGGACGCCAGAGTCCTGAAATATTGAAAATACATATATGAAGAAAAACTAAATTAACTTTCGATCAGAAATCGTATTGGAAAAAAGAAAATATCAGAATTATATTTATTACAGATAAATATCTGGTTTCTATGGTATAATACACATCAAAATTTTAAAGCAAATAATTTAGTCTGAAAGTCTCATCAAATGGTGTGATAGGGGCACAAATATATAAGAAACACATGAATTCAACAAATATACATCAAATTGTGACAAAAATTTGGAATCATGACAAATAGCGTGATTTGTTCATTTTAAGATTTTTTTCCAATGGCGAAAAAATTGCCTGTTAAATTTTTCCGTCTAATTTTACTGGGCTAAATAAGAAATGAATATTATTTACTTTTTTGTAAACAGTAAAGAAGCATTCACACTAATCAGGACAGTACAGTGCCGTGACTGGCAAGTGATCTGCCCGGCAAAACTAAAAATGCTCTTCATATTTCCATTCCAGGCAGTAGAAGAAAAATTTTCATACTAGACCGACACGTGACAGTGCATCACTGTGAGCTCACGATCAGCGGAAATAACTTGCTGGCACTGACTTTGCTTAGTGTGAATACTCCTTGAATGAGATATTTCGGAATACTTCTGTTCATATTAAATAACTTCCTCAAACAAAAGTAGAAAAAGACTTTCGTTTTGTCAAACTTTCGAACAAACGCTTTCGTCTGTTACGACATCCTGTAGTGTAAAAGATGTTACCATTTGAATAGACAGCTAAATATTGGTATAATTTTAACCAGCTCCCATGGCTTAGTAGGTACTGCACAAGTCTTGCACTCGAGAGACTCGGGTTCGATTCCCGGCAGGGGCAATCATTTGTCAGTGTAATTTGGATGTTTCGAGGGTTCGGGGCTCACACAGCCTCATGAGGACAATGAGTAGCTATGGAGATAAATGCGTATAGCGACCCGGTGCCAGCATTGTAGGTAAAGTTAACAAAAAAAATCCAAATAATTGGCTAATTACTGATATAGGAAAAATCCTACAATGCCGCAGTGAGCACCAAAGTTGTGACAAAATAACACAAAGAAACATAATTTATTTATTATTTTTATTCCAAAACACAACATATTGCTACTAATTATGTCTCATATTTTTTATTATTCCGATAATTTTACCACGTTATTATATATCACTAGACAGTGTTATACACGAGTAGAATATAATAACGAGCCACGAACTTTTGGAGCCAACCTCGTGGTATAACCTACCCTGCATGAGGAACTCTCTTTCCCACCGTTCAGTATGACGGATTAATGATAGACATTGAAAAAATAAATACGGGAGGTATTTGAAGCAGGGGAGATGAAAAAAAAAACTTGTAACGCTGTAATGAACACTTAAAAATTGTGAAACACTCACAAGGGTGTACCACAAAGAAATTACTTATTTTTTTTTTTACATATTTGTTATTTACAGTTGGGTGTTGATTAGGTTTAACCCATCCAGTGA
>CM022879.1:28557641-28579176 GCA_012654025.1 Pachypsylla venusta | reverse complement strand
TTTGCTCAAGCAATAAAGGCATGGCCGTAAAAACGTTTCCTAACCTGTCAAGGGGGGTTAAAATATGTCAATAAAGCTAACAAGTAAACATAAAAAGTTAAAAACAAAGCAAAAGGAAAGGAAAGTGGAAAAAATAAAAATATGGTTGGTGGGATTTTTACCGCGATGTGTCACGCCGCCGCGACAAAAATCCCCAAAAATCCCACAACTAGGGGACCCTATGGTTCTCCCCGGAGTCATACCGCAAAATAATATATGAACAAAATATATATATATATATAATATACAGAATTTTATTTATCATCACAATAGTTGTTTTCATCCGACTAGTTTCAGAGCATCTGCTCCATTTTCAAGGAACTAGTCGGATAAAAACATAACTATTGTGATGATAAATAAAATTCTGTATCATATAAATATATGTTCTTATTTTATGTGAACCGGACTTTGTATATAAATGGAGTCGATACGTAATATTGTTAATAAAATTGTTCTTAAATATATCGAGAACAGAAAGTAGAGATCCGACATACAAATGATAGCATACGCCGCGCCGCGCACCGTGTAATTCATATTTGCCGTTCCCGCACAGAGACAATGTTGTGCTCACAGAGAATAGACCGGTTTGTTTATATCTTTTATCACGTGAAAGGAAGACAAAAAACAAAAAAAAAAGGGTAAAGGACTTTCAATTTCAATATTCCGAACTTTTCCTGAAAGCTTTAGCCAACCCTTCTTTCTTCAAAATACTATTTTTCTATTTTTATTCAAACTATAATCAGTTCTTTAAAAAATACAAATTTAATTTTTCTGTGAAAAGTTATATTGTAGCGTAAGTTTAGTTAAGCTTCATTACATCATACTCGTCCGTAATCTGTCACTATCATGTCCTGGCTTTTTGGGTATAAAAGTAATCCTCAAACGCCACCTGACTTCTCACAATATGCTAATGTGACCCCTGCTGGTGGTGCCGGCGGTGGAGGAGACGATTCTAAAAGTTCTAGTGGCGCTTATAGGTTTGATTCTTCAGCTTTAGAAAAGGCAGCAAAAGCTGCGAAAGAATTAGAATCATCTAAGTATGCGAAGGAGGCTTTAGAATTAACGAAACAACAAGAGATTACGAAACAACACGAGTATTTTGCTAAATTGAAAGAGTATGAAGCCATGATAGAACAAACCAAGGGCGAACAGAAGAGGATAGAGGGAGATGAGAAGAGAAAAACAATCCAGGAAGAAACTAAACAACACCAGATGAGGGCCAACTATCAGGACCAATTGGCGAGAAAAAGATATGAGGAGCAGCTTCTACAGCAACAGAAAATGAATGACGAAAACTTGAGACGTCAAGAAGACTCCGTAAGTAAACAAGAAGCGATGAGGAAAGCAACAATTGAGCACGAGATGGAGTTGAGAAGTAAATTAGAAATGAAAAAGGTAGAAGCCGAATCACTTGCCAAAGCTAAAGCTGATAGAGAAAATCATGATCTCTTAATGGAAAAACTGAGAGTAGGTGCACAAGAACATCGTCAAACTATTCTGGAGTCGATCAAAACAACAGCCAATATATTGGGTACCGGACTTAATTTATTGATAACAGACTGGGACAAAATATTAGCAACTGCTGGAGGCCTGTCTCTGGTAGCACTTGGAATCTATTCAGCCAAAGGTGCAACTTCAGTAACCACAAAATATGTTGAGGCAAGACTGGGCAAACCATCATTGGTGAGAGAAACTTCTAGGTTTTCATTTATAGAAAGTGTTAAACATCCTATAAATGCAATTAGAAATGCAAGGGCCAAATCTGGAGATGTTTTATCCGGTGTAGTGCTGGCTCCCGCAATGGAGGAGAGATTGAGAGATATTGCAATCGCCACAAAGAACACCAAACACAACAAAGGTATATTCAGGAACATTCTAATGTATGGACCTCCCGGTACGGGAAAAACTATGTTTGCCAAAAAGTTAGCCCATCACTCAGGCATGGATTATGCAATTATGACTGGAGGAGATGTGGCTCCCATGGGAAGCAGTGGAGTAACAGCTATTCATAAGGTATTTGATTGGGCATCATCTTCTAGGAAAGGTCTGGTTCTGTTCATTGATGAGGCTGATGCATTTCTAAGAAAAAGATCATCCGAGACAATTAGTGAATCTTTACGTGCAACACTCAATGCATTTCTATACAGGACGGGTGAACAATCCGATAAATTCATGCTGGTGCTCGCAAGTAACACTCCACAACAATTTGACTGGGCGGTTAACGACAGGTTAGATGAGATGGTTGAATTTCCTCTACCCACTCTCAGTGAACGTGAGCGATTAGTAAGACTCTATTTTGACAAATTTGTTCTACAGCCGGCGGCCGAAGGTAAAAGACGTTTAAAAGTTGCTCCATTTGATTATACTTCTTTATGTTCCAAAATTGCTCAGATGACCAATGGACTGTCTGGTAGAGAAATTGCAAAGTTAGGTGTTGCTTGGCAAGCCGCAGCTTATGCTTCAGAAGATGGTGTCTTAACAGAAGAAATGGTTATGAATAGGGTGCATGATTCTATAAGAGCACACTCACTGAAAGTAAGATGGCAAAGTGAACAAGAGAGTGGTGATTCTTTCTTAGGAGTTGACAAATCTAGTCCAACAGATAAAAGTAAATCAAAGTCATCTTGAGGGTTAAAGTCAAAGCTCAAAGTCATTCCAGGAATTAAAATCTAGAATGCAGAAGTCAGCTCCTAGAAATGAAATGGGAGAAATGTTTCTAAATCAATGAAATCGAATAAGTACTGGCAGATTGGAGAAACTTGCCTACAACTTACGAGTGTTTGAAGTGTTTCATAACAACCGCATGGATCAACTACTTTGAGTATGAGGTTGAGGTAGATATAATACACAATCTTCACTGAATAAAGATGTTAATTAAAGCTGGTTGATCGAGTATTCGATCAACCAAACTGGTGCTCAGAAGAGTTCGAAACTAATCGGCTTTAATTAACATCTTTATTATTTTTCAGTCAAGTGAAGATATAGTATTATATCTACTTCATTATGGTTTCACTTGACATGGTATGCCAATTTAACAAAAATACTTTAAGTATACTTCAAGTATTTTAAAATACTTTAAGTATTTTAAAATGTAATTTTGTAAACAAAAATCGCCTAGGTACTGTATCTACGCATGGAGGAATGGAATTTCGATTGTAAATTATAATCGGAAAAATTCGCCAAAATTACGAGTCCGTTGGAATATTTGGATACTCGGTCATCATAACAGCCAACGGAATCGTTTCTGTATTTGAAATACAGAATCGATTTTTAGTGACTTTGTTTCAAACGATTCTGGTATGTGAATACTATCATCACTTGTTTGAATCACTTGCAAGTACCAAGGATTTGGTGTGATCCACCGTGTAAGAGGTACAAAAACTGAATGACTAACTGGGCCAGGTTATTCACTTTATTACTGGACCTGTCTGCGTACTTTTTCATATTCACATTATCACCATACAAAATTAAGACCAGGTCTAATTTTTTCACAAGTGAGAGCTGATTATTTCATTATTGATTTACATTTTACCAGTAATATTATTATTACACTTCGTTCCCACTAACTTTTACGAACGTAATGTTCTGCCTACGTTAAAAAAAGAAAAAGAAATCATCACGTAAAAAAACGTTCTATGGGGCATGGGTAATTAAATGGAGATGTTTCCATTGCAAAGTTTTGAAATTATCTAAGTAGGCTGACTAATTTTTTTTTTTAAATTGTGGCAACATGGTGTGTTCTGTGACAAATCATGCAGGATAGAATATTTAGTAGCAAAATGTCTACTAAATGTTAGATAAAAACTTAGCAATGGATCATACAGAATAGAATATTTAGCAGTAAAATGTCTACTAAATGTTACCTAGATAAAAACTTAGCAATGGATCATACAGGATAGAATATTTAGTAGCAAAATGTCTACTAAATGTTAGATAAAAACTTAGCAATGGATCATACAGAATAGAGTATTTAGTAGTAAATTGTCTACTAAATGTTAGATAAAAACTTAGCAATGGATCATACAGAATATAATATTTAGTAGTAAAATGTCTACTAAATGTTATAAAAACTTAGCAATGGATCTATTGTAATATGAAATCTTTTATTGTGCTCTTCTGAAAAAATATGATTTGGTTTTCTATAATGGTATGCCGAAGTTTTATTACACTTGAAGTTTACAGAATCCTTTGGAAAAGTTTTACATTAACGTCTTCATAATTCTCGTTCGTGAAAGATCATTTCGCACTTTTAAGCTAATTAATGTTTGGATGGCCCTCGACTGGAATTTTAGTTAAAAAGCAAAGTAAAAATGAATTTCAAAGGAGATTTTTTTTGTATCAACTGCAAGTATAATTGTTCAACAATATACTTGCAGTTGATACTCTTTTGAATTTTTTTTTTATTTTTCATTATGATTTCACTACGTCCTAAATACCATCTCTCAATTTAAATAGTAAAGTGCAAGATGCTTAAGTGAAACTGAGCCCTATTTTTTTCCTGTTAGGCATCTTTTATCAATTTATTATTGTTTTATATCGTCTGTAATATAATTATGTAATAGAAATCTTTAAATTTTAGAAGCATTTTAAAATATTTATACATGTAGGGTCATTAAAAATAATGTAAACTGTTGGAGTTTAAAAATAATGGTATTAGACCAACATAAAAAGACATTTAATTGTTAAACCTCCATAAATTATAAAGTTGTTTTGGTGTAATTAGTAATATTTGAAAACTATTTTGTAAACTATACAAATTTTTGCAGTAACACACCAAATGTATTCACAGTTTTTTTGGATTGAGGGACAACTACAAGTAGGTTTGTCTGGCTCCTGAAAACTTTCTACCTTTAATAAGAAACAAAATAATGGGGTTGTTCCTACAAAAATGTGGGAACCCAGATTTGCACATTTTTTCAGTCAGTTTTCATGACCAAGCATTAAAAAATTATACTTTCTTGAGGTCTGGTATCCCATTATTAAAATTATTTATATGAAGATAAAATATATTTTCTTTTTTGAGGTTTGGTGGGAACATTATGAACCCATTACAAGCATTAAAAAATGATACTTTCTTGAGGTCTGGTATCCCATTATTAAAAATTATTTATAAGAAGATAAAATATATTTTCTTTTTTGAGGTTTGGTGGGAACATTATTAACCCATTACAAGCATTAAAAAATGATACTTTCTTGAGGTCTGGTATCCCATTATTAAAATTATTTATATGAAGATAAAATAAATTTTCTTTTTTGAGGTTTGTTGGGAACATTATTAACCCATTACAACATCTTTTTTTGTTTAAAAAAAAAAAAGATGCAATAGATGGTCGAATATTCACAACATGAATTTGAACAAATTTTTGTGGACTTGAACCTTAGTAAATGAGACATCAACATTTATTAAGAGTTGGATAATGAAAAAATTAATGAAGAATCGTAAGATATTAAAAAAAAATTGAACACATCGATGCAGAGATTATACTTGGTTAAATTAAAAATTAAGATTGTATTTCAAATTGGTAAGATTTCAATATTACTCCGATTGTCATCATCAGACCAGAAATATGATAGAACGATGTGAACACACCACAAAGTGGCAAGTTGTGACAATGTTCACATAGCTCTGGTCTGATGATGACAGTCTCATTACTGTTGAAAGTTCACCAACTTAAAATTATTAATTTAACTAATAACCTCTGGGTTAGATAATGCTATATAAATATACTAAATATATATACTAACTTTTAGCAAAAGTTTTTTTGGCCCACATGTTTATAAGCAGTATCTGATAAAGCTGTCTTTGTTTATTGGGATGAATATTAGCTATAACTTATATTAAGTAGTTTTGTTTAGGACTTGTAGTGCCTTGTTCTGTTGAAATAAAAAGTGAAGCTTAGAAATTGTTAAAATAATAATTATGGTCTCTTTTGTTCTTTCTTTGATATTGTTCAAAATGAGGGAAGTAATGAAAATTAGTGAAGCTCTTTGTCTGAATCAGTACCTACTCAAGGAAAAAGTGGTGAGAGGAAAATGATACCTAATTATCTTTGTTCGTAGCCAAATGTATGACAGCAGCTCTAGATAAGCTTTCGTCTAATCCCAACAATTTTAATAGTAATTATACAAAAAATCTTGATGGCTAAAAACTGACATGGCTCCCCGGGAATCATTTCTACAACCCCTTAATATGTCTCTAAAAGTGAAAATTGTACAACAAATAAAACTGAAATTGTTAATTGATTGATAAAAAATTATTAATATGATCAAATAATGGGTTGATGGTGTAATGGAAATCATAGAATTATATTCTCATGAATTTGAGTTATTTAACATATCATAATAACACCCCCCCCCCAAAAAAAAAAAATCATCAGTCCTATTCGTATTCGGTTAGTATAAATAAGGATATTATTATTAAAGCATATCAAAGTAAGACCGAATAAATCTAACCACACCCACATTGGCTAGAAGGTTCATTTCACGGAGGTATGGCTGTAAAACATTTGTTCAGAAGTATCAGGTAAAATTAACATAGAATACTTGTTGGTGTGGCCATTGGCCATATTCGAAGATAGTTATACAACTCTTACACCCGTCGTGAAGAATCCTCTATTAATTTGGTAGTGCGTTAAGAAGTAAGCAATTTCACAATGGGTAGCGCTAATGTAGATCGAGAGTTTGCTTATGATTTAAATACTCACCACAACTCTATCTTCCTCTGATAATATCGCCTGATCCACTTGCCATCCATTATGCAAATGTCCTAACATGTACGACATGATAAGCTGATTTAATTTTATTTACTATGGAAAAATTAATGTCTAATGTAGTATCTTAAGTTTATGTACACTTTTGCCTCTATCTATCACCTTGTGTGGCTTATAATCTTTTATCTTATAAAAAGAAAACTGATAGAACGTTTACGTTATTAGAAAATATCAAAAAATGTAAACAAATTTTAAGCTGATAAGGCAGGAAAAAACGAAGGGACGAGCTCTATAAACGAATCGGCATCCACCGAAAATCCTAAATAATCATATATTAGTTAAGTCATGCAACAGAAGACTAATAATTATAGGACAATACTGAATTGGCTATAGAATATTAATTGATACCTATTGTAATTTTATACGGACAAACTTCAATGATATCAAGCAAAACGCTAGTTTTGTAATGCTCAGAAAAATAAAACGAGCGTAATATTATAATATGAACAACCATCTCAAAAGGGCGGTTTTTCACGACCTAAATAATATTTGACATAAAACGGCAACAGCAGAGAACTTGTAGATAAAAATTCATTTGTATATTGTACAGGAGAATGACTAGGAACTTTTGAATTTTGAAAAAGACCAAAAAGTAGAAACTCATTCATTTAATTTTCTTTTTTTCAAAATTTCAGATTGGAAAACTGATATTTTTTCATTTATAACTATCAAGTATTTCAAAGTTTACTGCAAATAATAATGGTAAGTAGTTTTTAAATGAACGATTTAAATAGACTCTTAGGTCTGGTCCTACCATAAGCCGATTTGTGAAACACTCGGGTTTGGGTATGGTATTAACACAGGTTGACACAGTGTTCGATGAAGCACTCTAAAAACACGTCGTGGTAGGATCGGGCCTCGCCTTAGACATGTCCTAACCAAAGCAGGACGTCTGATCACCCTATTTACAATACATAAGGTTCGATCACTGTATGTGGCATTAAAACTTTAATTTTATTAGTGAGTTGCGCAACCAAAGGACCATCTTTGGTTGCTCCACTCTTGGGTAGGTTGCTTTCTTTTATTTTTTTCTACTTATTGTGTATTTCCTTTTCAGAGTCTCAGAGTAAATGAGGGTATTGGATGTGTGGAGTTCAATGAACATTCATATGGAGTCCCAGACAGCATGCCTAGGTAAGTATCATAATTACAGGTAGTGTCAGTTTGGTTATTGATTGACGCCGTTTACAGAAATAAATACAACAGGCCAAAATAATCATTCAGAATAATCAATTAGATGGTTTAAATTGTGAATTATAACCCACCTGAAATCCGCAGCTCGTAAAATATATGTTGGTGGTTTTATCGAACCTATTCATGAATATTTTTGTTTCCATGTGAGTGTAGCAATTCTGGCGCTGTTTATCTGTTTAGGAGGCCGGGAATGATCATATTTTTGTTGACCCTTTTACAGAGAGAAAATCGCCAAAGAACTTTCACCGAAAAAAAGTCTTCGATGCGATAATGTTTAAAATGTTAAATGAAAACCGATTATACGCGACTTTGGAAATAGTTATTTTTTGGAAATCCTTTAGAATTTCAATTAGAATACCTACTGATTAACGCAACTTCGTATGCGTCTTTCCATTTTTGGTGGAAATATTGCCAATTCTTCCTTAGTGAGGATACGAACATTCCAGGTTATTTTTTGATACTCCTTAGGTTAAATAGCGTGTTTTGGCCATAAATCGCTTCCAGATGATCTTTCGATTATTTCCTTCCTTATTACATACCATAAATGAAAATGATAAAACAGTTGCTTCATGTTCTACAGTTTTAATATATTATTCGATACGCGTTAGCCTGAGTGTTAATGAAAGCTTATCAAATTTTAGTTTTTAATCCATTAGAAAAATATTTAATCTTAATAACATATTTAATTTCAGATTGGGTGGAAAAGTGATTGATAAAATGGTGGCAAATCATCCCTTAGAAATATCGACAAACAATGTGAGTAGCTATGCGGTATATTATTGGCTAATAGCTGAGGTCGTACATTATACATCTTTTGATAATAATTATTGAAGTTAGCTGGTCATTATCTACCCCGGTAGCTCAATGATCAAGACGTCAGCCTGGTAATCCGGGGGTCGCGGGTTCGAAACCCAGCCGGGCATGGTATGTTAACGTCTGTAAGATTTTGACCACTTTTTAATACAACTTGGGCTTACTGCTGGCAGAACAAGACCCCCGTGAGACTTATTAAGGCAATATAATAAGTCTATTATTATTTTATTTGCATGTATGGTTGAAGGTTCAATTTTATGCTTCATTGGCAGTAGTCCAAAAATGTAGCACAACTTTGTGGGTGTGCTATATAATTATAACTTATTTGGTGAACACGGTGGTGATAGCAAGGAAGATAGATGATGTTTTTTTCCCGCAAATTCACCATCCTATATATTTTTCAGTCAAAATCCTTGAAATTTTTTAAAGTAAATCTTACAATATATCACAGAGAACTAAATTTGTCAAAAATTGGTAAATCGGAGGTCAATAATAAACTTCAACGTGAATGAATGTTCTATCAGCTCCCAAAATTCATGCTATAGTGGTCAAATTTTGCTCTGCGTACGGGGAGACTTGTTTTGGACGATCTTCCGAAAATATCCAACCGAAATATCACAAAAATTATGTTGAACGGACATAATTTTCCAGTTTGACTGACTTAACTTGATTTCAAAACTAAACCAACATTTCCACCCCTAATGTAAAAAAACTCCATGAATTAGGTACTTTTTAACCACCCTGTATATTCATGACTAAGTTTGATTTCACTATTACCAATAATCACAAACTTCCTTCGTTCCATGATATATGAAGCCCACTCAAAATTACTCCATGGAAAGAAAATATAAATAAAACCCCTTTGAAATTTTAATTATCTTTTCATTATACATTTCAGTTTGCTTGCAATGAAGATCGTCATCGGATGTTGGGTGCTAAGTTCACACATGGCATCCACCTACCAATGCGTCTCAAACTAGAACAACAAATTGTCAAACAAAATAGTGGACATCATTCATTCCTTCCGAGTTCTAAATTTTCTTTGGATATTTTGACTGGTGCTCACGAAACCATTGATTTTGATGATGTATTGGGTACAGATGAATTTCGTGAAGCAATGGCAAGACCTCACGATGATCTGGAGATAGGATTTAAGTAAATTTTTTAAAGCAATGATGAATTTAACTGTTTATTAATTGGTAAACATTTATGTACCGTTAAGACCATAACGAATAGAACAGGAAGTGTGGAAACTCATGCAGTTACATCTCACACACCTAGGAAAAATGAAGACTATGCACACCAACCAATGACATAATTACTACCCAAGTTTAGAATATAGTATGCATACCAAGGTACCATTTTTTTGGTCTGCATATCAAGTACGATTTATTTCAGTTACACCGTCCCTTCGCCGTATGGGGTAAATAAGCCATTTACCATATTTTCTGTTCTATTCGTTATGTTACGACTATACCTAACTGAAAATCTGACAGTCCGTTCACACTACACATTTTGTTATCGTGCATGATAAAATCCCGGCCAGGGTGATGAATAGAATGATAATACATACTTGGAACTACTAAGCACATTTCTTTCAGTGACGAAACAGTAAAAAAAGTGTAGTGTTAAAATTTACTTTATGTCTAATGCCTCACGGCACAAGAAAAATCCGGATATGGACTTTTCTATTATTTTCGGTCAACATTAGGCAGCTGACTGCTACGTATCGTACGAAGGCGCGGCGACTAACAAACGGATTTTTTGAATTCTGTCATTCTGCGTGTTAGGTACCTTGAAACAATCCATCAAATATTGTTTATTAAAAGTCTTATTACTGAAAATAAGAACGGGCTATAAAAGTTCTAGTTCTGACTAAAATCAGATAGTATAATTTTATTTGCCTTGTTACTTCGACGTCCAAAAGTGGTAGCACACTATTTGTCATGATGCCAAATTTTGTCATTTTTTGACTTGAAACAATGTGATCGACAAATATGTTTAATCAAATTCGCTATTTCATCAAACACAAAAGTGACCAAAATTTGTCTAATAAGTTCTCAATTATCGAAAATACACAAGTGAAGAAAAACTCAATTTTAACTTCCGATCAGAAATCGTATTGGAAAAAGAGAAAATATCAAAATTATATTTATTACAGATTAAATCTGGTTGCTATGATTGCTCGGAAAATCCGCCCGGGTGGGAATCGATCTTCCGATCTCAATTTCAAGAGACAAGTATCCTTACTTGACTAGCAAGCAAGACTGTTTCGATTTACTTTAATTAAACAAGATTTCATCAAGAGAAAAGCAGGAGATGTATATACGAGTAATATCCACTAAGGAATCCATGCATTTAGATGACTCCTACCCACATCCCTTGTATTACTCAGTATGTACGTCACTGTTATTTTAGTCAACACAGTTTCTGATAATTGGGGAAATTACAGTTTCAAAAAAGTAGGTTTCTGCATACATTTTTTTCCCAAATTATCAAAAGTATTAACCATTATTCTATAAAGAACCTTATTTCATTCATAAGTTTCATTGGAATCCTCGTTAAAAATTACATCAAAAATCACTATCATTTCTATTTTGTGACTATTTTGTGTTTTATGGGACAACTAGAAAGTGCAAACCCTATATACCAAACGCACAAATTCAACAAGTATTTATCAAATAAATAGTGCCAAATTTTGGAATGGACGTTACGTCGGAAACATTGGAATCTAATGTCTAGAAAAATAAAATAATTTATCAAATTCTTTTAATAAAATTTTTTTCTGTTTCTTTTATAATATCATTTTATTTTATAAATTGATCGTTTAAAAAAACAAAAGACCATGTCGCATTTCCATCTGAGTAACCAAACACGCCCAACCTTGCTTAAATTCAGTCATCTGACAGGAAGTGATAATATCGTTGTCTAACCATTTTATTTAATGGCTCTCTCGAATAGGACTTGTTCGTCTCAAATAACATTTTATAGTTTTCAATAAAGGCGGCTCGATGTTATTAGCAGTCTGTGGCATCCATGTTGTTTCGGTAGCGTCTGCGTAATCTGTTGTTTATTATTGAATCACATATGGTACTTCACAATGAGAAGTTACGGACTTGAGCAGCACGTCCAAAAGATAAAATTTAGGCCACGAACTTTTGGAACCACCCTCGTAGTTAGTCGTATCCAGAGTTGCGCTTGTTGTTGTTAACGTTTTGGACGACAGTCACGCAGTTTTGAGACCAAAGATGTTCACAGTCTGAACAGAATCACTCCAGAATTTGATATCCTCATTTCTACAAACTATCTTTCGTGTTAATGTAGTAGTCGCAGATGCTTACTCTTGACCTGCGCGCATCTGCCTATACGACCGGCTATGTTCTAGGTTGGTAGGTAGGGTCTGCGTTCAAATAAATGATTTTATTGTGATCTGTATTTCGGGAAATAGTTTTATATTGATTAATCTACTGTTACTAAAGATTTGATTCAAAACCAGATCTTAAAAGATGAGTTTTTTTCCATTTTAGCTTAGGTTAAGGACCTCTGTATTTATAAATTTTTATCTTCAATATAAAACTTATATAAGAAAAAGTAGCAGTTTTTGAAGTAAACCTGTTGAAATCAGCCGCTCTATAGTGGAAATATCTGCTTTCCTAGGATTATGTTTCCGTCGGAATGAAAAGTAGGCGATCTTTGGTCGGGGAAAAAATTCCCGAGTAGACTCGATACGTATCACCTGTGAGTTCAGAGTTACGCTTGGTGTTGTTTAAGTCTCGACACTGTCGTCTTGATTATCAGCATGATCAAATCGAATATGTTTTCCTAGTGCCTTTTCTGCTTTCCTTAACAGTTTGGTTCTACCGCGAACAACTTTTGTTTTCATTGAAAATTTAATTTTTCTATCATATTCTATCTTATCCCAATAGAGAACTTCTTCCTCACCTGAAAACATACGGAATACAAACATGTTCAGATTCCGGCTCAAACAAAAGACCCTTGCAGGACCCAGTTGCACACCCAAAGGATTTCAATTAGACTTCAATATTGGAAAACAAGTATTCGTGTCCTGTATATTGTAGCGTTTAAAATAACAGATTTCTCATTCATACATTTCGCTAGGAACTTTAGAGGCATGGTCGTTCTGGGTGGTTAGTATTTCAAAAACGGAACTCTGGAATGGCGGATGATAATTTTGCAAACTATGCCCAGGTCCTAAATTAAGGACTAACGACTTCTCGCTTTTAGTCGGTATGTTGTGGCGACTAAGATATTGGACCGTGATCTGGTGGATACATTGGAATTCTGGTCATAATTCGAAAACGGTTTGACATATTTTATTTCTGATAATTTTCCTAGAGGCGTAGCCAATAATTTTGTGGGGTCCATTCTCATTCTGCTACCGTTTGGACTGTGTTATTGGAACAGACAATGTCTACCATATATAAAGGACAAACAAATTTCTGTTTTATACAATTAGATTAACAGAGTTCATATTACTAGTTGCCGAAATACGTTTCTAGAGCAGGATGATAGCAATACTCGTGTTGCCATTTATTGTAATGTAACAGTGGCAACGTTACCCTCTCCTGCCTATATTTGTAAGTATTTACTATTAAAATAAACTAATTTCGAACAAAACGCTTACCAAAATCACTATTTAAACATTTGATTTATCATCGATGGATAGAGAGAGACATTCACTCTCATAGTCACTCCCTATTTTTCGACTCGACTAGACTGATGATGAATCGAATGATTCGAAACTAGTTTCTTCATAAATAATGTTAAATAATACTTCATAAATAATAGTGTTTTTGGTGTTTTATTTTAAATTAATTTATTTTAATCGGAAATATTTTTAACACTTATAATCAACATATATTTGTAAGCAAAATCTTTATCTCTTTGGTGTCAATTCTTGTAATTCAAACTGTACCTTTTAAAATATCACAAATCGGAAACAACTTTGATTCAAGCATATTATTTGCCTCTTCTGGGTTGATACATCGAATAAAAGCTTCCTGAGATCCTACATTGGCGTCAATGTATTTGATATTGGGCTTGTGACGCAATTCATTCTGAAACATAAGTAGATATGAAAAATTTAGTCAGCGTCCATGGCACGTTGAATACATCAGTTCCCGTTAGACCATTAAAGTTAAGCAACGTCCACTAAAGTTTTACTTGATGGTACAACCATGTAGGTTTGAACCTTTATGGTGTAGGCTATTCTCGGTCCAACTCGAGACTATGTGGGATCAATATGGGTAGCTGGTTTGTAAGTTTCCAGCGAATGGAGGATAAAACTCCCGTTTCGAATGACCAATCCAATGTACAGGGTTTCATTTACTTTTACAAAGTCGACAATATACTAATAATTGTTATACTGCCCGAATAGGACTGAAGAGTCCCTTTACACCGGTAGTTTTTTGGTGCTATTATTATGTGGTAAATATCTCAAATTCATGAGGATAAAATTCCATGGGTAGGACGGTTTTGAACCCACGCCCTACTGTTTACGAGTCAGAACGTCTTACCAACAACCCATTGAATTTGTTTCAAATGCGCCTCACCTTGAAAATTCTTAGAAACTAAACGTAACTGTACACTTGAAGTAGGTTTGAAAAGAAGAAAAAAAACGCTTTTGAGCATGCGTTGGGAAATCTATAATTGAGCTTTGAAGTGGGGTATCATATTTCTTTATTTGATTTTAATTTGAATTATGTAAAAAAATATATAAAAAAAGAAAATATGTTAAAAAAAATATCTTCGCTTATTTGTGGAATGTCTGCCCCCTTCCCCACTTTCCTTTCAACGTACCTTGAATAATTTGACATCAACAAGCGGTTCTTCTAAATGTACTCTTAAAATAACACCTGGAACAAATTCTAAACCCTGTTTTACTTCTGTCCCTTCAGATTTTTCTTTTTGGATTTCATTGACTGCAGCCTTGTTCTGGTCGTTATTTTCCTTCGTATGCTGTGAAGGCCGACTGTTCTGAGAATGTTTCCATTGTGTTCGTTCAATTGTTTGAAGATGCGTTTTTAATTTATTCATTTTAGTTCTTTGTAAATTTAAATATTGATTTCTTAATTTTTTCCATTCGATTCTAAAAAGAAACAATTGCGTCAAATATTTTGCAACTTTTAGTGGACATCATAGTATAACAAGGTATTCTATAAATGGCTAATTACTATGACCAGTTCTGTATACATATGAAAAAGAAAATGTATCTATTTCCACATTCCAAAAAAGACAGTTTCTAAGGCTGAGTGTAATTAGAAACAAAGGAAAAAAGTCCACTGACCTCAACAAATCGAAGTCGTCAAATTCTTGCAAGTCATGTGTGATATCAGGGGTTAAGCGATCGTCTGGTAAATGGGAGGACGCGGGTTCAATCACAAGCGGAGGCACGATTTTTTTTTTTACTCATTAATGTGATAATTTGACCACATACAAATAGAGTTCTAAGGGTTAGATGGTAGAAAATACCTCAGACATTAACCTCGCCTGGTGGTAACCTTCCACACAAGAGATTAGCTAATAAAAAAAACTTTACTATTGTTAAATTCGAGATTTTGAAAAGTTACTTTTCAAAGCTACTTTTTCGCGTGGGCTAAGTTTATGTTATTGCTAAGTTTTCAACAACATTTACCACAAAAAAAGCAATTGTCCCAAAAGGATCACTCCAGAATATTATATTATGTTCTATTTTGGTGAGGTCGACATACAAATAAATGGTTTTATTGTGATCTGCATTTCGGACAATAGTTTCAATGCCAGATGTCAGTCGCAGCATTTGGAGTAACCCATTTGAAATTAGGCGTTCCATAGAGAAAAGAAACAGAGGTATGTTTTTGACGGAATCATAGGTAGGAGAAAAAAAAAAACCGTTCATACCAGATACCAGCAGAAATTATGATATATCTTAGAAAGAAGTAAAGTTTTACATGACATAGAATGAAACTTTATATCTTCGGTGCGAGTGTGCCAAAGACCCAAACACGAATGTGGCTGTCTAAAGATTAGAAATATGAATTATGTTGGCTGATTACCATTCTATTTAGTAAATCTGCATTCTGCCACGGAGTAGATGACTAATCATGGTGAAGGATGTAGAAGAGCATTCTAAGATTGAGATCTTTTAGATAATGATTTAGAAGACTTTGAACTTTGGGACGATTTGGGAGCTATCGATTTAGATTTATTTCTTGCCAAAATTGCTTCCTCAGATCCAAATGAACTTAAAGAGGTGGAAGATCTACATTTTCTAAAGGCCCTATGACTTGAAAAGTTCGATTTTTTGGCGGATCAGATTCTAGGGAATAATGTATGACCTTGACATTTTGTTAGAGGACCTATGTCTTGAAGAATTGGACCTTTTTGGCGGATCAGATCCTAGAGAACTAATGGATGACCTTGATATTTTGTTAGAAGACCTTTTAGAGGACCTATGTCTTGAAGAATTGGACCTTTTTGGCGGATCAGAATCGAGAGAACTAATGGATGACCTTGACATTTTGTTAGAAGACCTTTTAGAGAACCTATGTCTTGAAGAATTGGACCTTTTTGGCGGATCAGACACCAGAGAACTAATGGATGACCTTGACATTTTGTTAGAAGACCTTTTAGAGGACCTATGTCTTGAAGAATTGGACCTTTTTGGCGGATCAGAATCCAGAGAACTAATGGGTGACCTTGACATTTTGTTAGAAGACCTTTTAGAGGACCTGTGTCTTAAAGAACTGGACCTTTTTTGCGAATCAGAATCGCGGGAACTAATGGAAGACCTAGACATTCTGTCAGAAGACCTTTTAGAGGACCTATGTCTTGAAGAATTGAACTTTTTTGGCGCATCAGATTCGAGGGAACTAATGGAAGACCTAGACATTCTGTCAGAAGTCCTTTTAGAGGACATATGTCTTGAAGAATTGAACTTTTTTGGCGGATCAGAATCGAGGGAACTAATGGAAGACCTAGACACTCTGTCAGAAGGCCTTTTGGAGGACCTATGTCTTGAAGAATTGAACTTTTTTGGCGCATCAGATTCGAGGGAACTAATGGAAGATCTAGACATTCTGTTAGAAGACCTTTTATAGGACCTATGACTTGAAGTATTGGATATTGTCTTTTTAGAAAATTTCTGACTTGACGAGGGATGTTCATTGGAAGTAAAGGAATGATATTTTTTTGAAGACTTTTTTCTACATTTTCGATTTGGCGATCGAGACCGCCTTTTTGAAGATATGGGCTGATTGGTTTCTGAAGAATTAGAACTAGTGGTGGGAGACATGCCTTCTTTGACGGATTCATGATAATGTGGTCTTGAGGACTGTTCCGCTCCCGCAGAAATAGAACCCATGTGATTAAATCTGTTTGGATTTTCATGTTTAGAATAGAATGAAGTTTTATTAGAATCCCTACACTTGAAGGACCTAGTCTCATTACAACTCTCACTAACATTTCTCGATCTTTTTGATGAAATTCTTTGGTTCGATAAAAGAATACTTTTTAATGTATTATTTAAAAATATTTTATTTGTGGTTTTAGGTTTAATCCACCCCATTGGTCCTAATATATCGACTCTGTCTGCCCCTCGTTTGGCTTCTTGTAATAATTCAAGCTCGGCTTGTCTAAAACAAAATGAAAACAAAAAATCAAATATACGTTGGAACCATTTCAAGAAAAGGGGAGAGAGGAGTCCGCCAAAAAAAAAAGAAAAAAAAAAGAAATTGTTATCAGTGAATATAATAAAATGTGATTATTAAAGAAATTCAAGAAAATTCAAGAAGTACAAAAAAAATCAATTCGTTTCTAAATATAGCGTGTCCGAGTTTTTTTTAAAGATAATTTCAGAATTGATTCTAAGGATCAAGACAAGACTAAAATTTCATATGAACAAATTCCCGAAATGCCTTCCTAACCGTGATATGAACCAAGGAAGTTTTCTAAGTGTTTCTTGAGCACTGGCAATGAGTCTCGTCGTAAATGGATATCACATCACTTCACGAAATTGAAGGAAATCTGTGGTTCCAATTAGATGGATACCCGACGCGTAGAATGAGAATTTTGGTGGACGTTGGATTGGACATGGAAGTCTTGTGGAGTGGGTGTTCCACATCTTTGACACCACTTGATTTTTTTGTCTGGGGATTTATGAAAAACATGGTTTATGCTACTCCTGACAACGATCTGGAAACACTTTAGCAGAGGATAGTCGCATGATCCCTTCAAATCAGTCCTGAATAATGTAGAGCAGCGACACAATCACTAGTGGCTAGAGGAAATGCGTGCTTGCAAAATGGAGAAAGACAGTTTCGAGTTAGAGCCATGAATACAAATCCATGCTCTTTTCACCCAAATCCAGTCCTAAAAGAATTATAGCGAAGCACAAGTGAAACACCTAGTTAATTATAAAGGTGGAAACCTTCAAAAAAACGTTCCTTAAACCTAATGGTAGACCTGACCCTCCACCATATTTGAGGAGATATTCAACTTACTTAGAAAGAACTTTCAGTCCAGTTAATATGGGGGAGCTTTCTTTGATTTGTTTTTTCTTCTTTTTTCTCGACTTTTTCTTTGGTTCTATTTTATCCAATACAGGGTGTTCACTTTCTTTCAGGGGTTTACATGAAATGAAAAACAAAATTAACTTTATGGAACCAACCCATTCAATAAACTAATAATGTTGCGAAAAGAAAACGAGGCGTCTACAGCGAGGCATCTAGTCATTTATGGTTCCACCGATAACGAGCAAAAGTCTTTCTTCTTGTGAGTTTAAATCGACAGGACGCATGCAACTCATACATGACGTCACGTGCACACAGTAAAGAAAAATCCTCGTTGAATGCTCATTCTAAAACAGCCTCAGTAGCTCAGTTGGTTGGATTCTTAACCAGGAGGCTGTTAGTTCAACGACACGCATGCGTCACGAATACACAGAAGAAATGTCAATGACGCTATTGAACTTTTTTTTTTAATTACAATTTTTGTGAGAATGAAATTGTAACTTTATGATTTGCGTACTATTGTCCTTACTACACCATCTACTTCCATAATCAGTATGATTGTGAACTAGGGGATCGATGTGTCAGTTTCTAGATTATTATTAAAATTCGACGATTTAGTTAAGATTGAACAAGAAATAGATTTTGTGCATATTTCTGAGTTAATAAAAGCCTAATCATGTACTAGTATTACTAAAGCGGGGTAAGGTATGCGTTAATGCTACTTCAATGATCGAGAATCTGGTTTTATCAATGAACGACCCCGTTTCGGCTCTCTAGGTTTTTCCGAGTCAACATAAAAGTCAACACCTACCATCAACATATAATGATTACCCTGCTTCATGAGGCGGTTCATTGGGTTGTTGTTTGCAATGTTGGTAGAGTAGGAGTTGGGGGAGAAGAGGTTGCAAAAATTGGCCCCAAAATTCTGCCGCCCTACACTCCAGCCCACTCAGCCTGGTGATAAATCCACCACTGATTGTGTCAACAATGTATTTCAAGCCACGGTTTATTACGCATTCGGTCTCACCTCTGCCTTTGATTGCTTCTCTCTCTTCTTCTTCTTTTTCTTCAACTTTCATTTTTTTATGAGGTGGAGAGTCTCCCTGATCGCCAACTAAATGTTCCTTCTTCTCTACGGCAATGACAATATTCTTAATTTGTTTTCCCACATTTGACTGTACTCCTTCAAATGTTTGAATACTACTTAATGATTCTGGAGGTGTGTTGGATGGTAAACGGCAACCCATATCTGTATAGGCCTGAAAGAAAGTAAATTTATCATTCTTTTTGTTATTATGTCATACATATAGTGATGAAAACCGGAACAAGAATATCAACTCATTTTACCAATCTTTTCTCCCTATCTGTAAGAGAAGGTGACTCCTTTAAGGTGAATCAGGAAATACGCATCGGTAAGATCTTGGGAATGGTAATTCAAAACTATGTACTCTTCTTTCATAAAATGTAGTAAAAATAGACATTTACAAGACGTAGAAATAAAGTTTAATAATCAACAAAATATCTAATGTGAATTTAATTATTTAATGTAAATTTCTGGAAAATAGAAAAATAACTAACTAAGTGTTTTACTAATAATAATTATAATANGTGGTGTTCCCAAGCGGTCACCCATCCAAGTACTGACCACGCCCGGACGTTGCTTAACTTCAGTGACCCGACGGGAACTGGTGTATTCAACGTGGTATGATCGTTGGCTAAATATTTTTAAACTTATACTAATTTTTGATGCGGTTTTTTTTCAAATAGTAATTACTTACGCTGACCTACCCTTATAAAGTATATCCCAGAAACATACAAACTAAAAATTTAGTATGGAACCCTATTAATGTGACTGAAGGTGACCAAAAGTTTCGGGACACAATAAGACCCAAATGGAACCTACATACCAAATTTCATCAAAATCGGTCAACGCTAATTGACAAAAAGTGCCCATCAAGTACGACGGACGAAAGGATTTTTTTATTGAAAAAAAATAAAATAATAAGGNAAAAAAAAAAAAAAAAAAAAAAAATAAGGTTCATTATTGAAAAAAATAAACGGTTTTCAACATCTTTCTAAATTCGAATCTGTTTTCAAAATTTTAAGCTCGCCTCCTTTTTTGGACACCCTGTACGTACCTATTCTCCCGAGGAGACGATCAATTGTACTCAGATGTTGTTACCTGCTCATTCTATAAATCTCAATGTGCCTCCTAATTACTCATAAAACAAATAATATCACTTCTTAGAATAGATCCCAAATTATTAACAACAAAAACAAAATTACCTAAACCTTGCCCGAAGACAAAACAGAGAATCTGATGACCGACCGATAACATTTCACTAACAATACAAAATCTATCAGAAAACATCTTCTGAGCTCGAATTTGGATATTGGACACGCTATTAGCACAATAACTAAACAAGTACAAGAGAAATGAATTACAATTCGGTTGCAAACTCATTAGGATGGGTGTAGAGTGTTCACTGTACAGTAAGCGTATTTAATTGACTAAATATCTGGTTATGTGGGATACGAGTAGGATTACCGGACGTCTGGCTTTGGCAAGAACATGGTCTGTTTAATGGTAAATGTCTTAGTTTCTAAGTCTCACAAAAAACATTTTTTAGAAGTTTCAAATCACCTGTGTACTAAATTAACGTTCGCAGTACTAGTAAATTAACGGGTTGAGGTGATGTGAGAAAAGATGGGAGTGAGAGTAGAGTGTGAGAAGATGAAGATAGTGTGGGTTAAAGTAGTGTGGGTTGAGGTGATGTGAGAAGAGATGGGAGTGAGAGTAGAGTTTGAAGAGATGAAGGTAGTGTGGGTTGAGGTGATGTGAGAAGAGATGTGAGTGAGAGCAGAGTTTGAAGAGATGAAGGTAGTTTGGGTTCACCAGAACAAGAGTTCAGTATAAAAAAACTCAAATTTTCGATTGGATTCAAATACGGTATCTTAGGGTACAATAGACGGTATCTTAGGGTAGGTACAATTTGAGACCATGTCTGAAAATATCATACTCACCAAAACAGGATTTACAAGGTTTAAAATATGACAAGAAATACATTATGAAAAGCAAATTTTAATCTTCAAAAACAAAATAGAATAAACTGAGTATATGATATGCCAGGGTTATATTAAAAATGATGGACTTAGGCCATGTAACTGAATGTAACTTTAAGATTTCTTAGGACCATAATCGGGGTCACA
>CM022879.1:28527400-28542752 GCA_012654025.1 Pachypsylla venusta | reverse complement strand
TGGGTTGAGGTGATAGGAGAAGAGATGGGAGTGAGAGTAGAGTGGGAGAAGTTGAAGATAGTGTGGGATGGACTGAACTTTCCCTCCAGAATTTCTACTCTATTAAAATATATTTAAATAAAAAATAACAAAGCATTATATATTTGAATAAAAATAACAAAGCATTGCACATTGATTCCTCTTTATTTTTGATGGTATGTGTTGTAGCGAAAACTCTCCAATCAATCATACAGGGTGTCCCATTTTAAGTGGCCACCTCAATTTATTCTGAAAACTCTCGCCATTTCCTATACGATGGTTTCCTTTTTTCACTTGTTTGTTCATTTAATAAAAAAATCACTCTTGCAATGCATTTAAATATGCCACACGGTTATGTCAGACCAAAAAACATTCCCAAAATTGGCGCAAAAAAATTCAACGAAAACATGAAGTGAATAGTCAAATGTACGTAGAATTAAATGGGGAATTCGAAAATGTAATAAAATTCAGTTCGTCTCATTTAGAAAATGAAGTTGACCTTCATCTGACCTTGAAGGATAACCTTGACAAGTCAGACATGGTCATCATAATACGTCCCCCTCTTTTTTATGAACATTCGGTCAGAATAATGTTTTTGTAACTCCAACAGTTTCGGAATAAATTGAGGTGGCCACTTAAAATGGGACACCCCGTATGATTGATTGGAGAGTTTTCGCTACAACACGAACCATAATCAATAATAAAGAGGAACCAATGTGCAATGCTTTGTTATTTTTATTCAAATAGATAATTCTTTGTTATTTTTTATTTAAATATATTTTAATAGAGTCATAGAAATGCTGGAGGGAAAGTTCAGTCCATTGGAAATGTAATTTATATAAACCGTGTCTACCAATATACCTACTTACCCATACATTTTCCTCAAGATAAAGATAAGTATGTTTATTTCATAGTGTTATTATGTCACAATGTTTGGGGGCATCATAACATTACAAGGTATTTTCAACCTTCACTCCAATATGACTAAGCCTAAGCTACACTTTAACAATTTTTACCTTATAATGCTACCACTTGGCGCTATTACCATAGCTACTCAATTTTGTCCTCAACGATTGAGTTACACCCAAGCACAACCAGGCTAAGTTGAAAATTCAAAAAAACTTTCTTCAAATTTTCGACCCGTCCAGGAATCGGACCCGGAACCTCCTTGGTGCAAGCCGAGTGATGAGCACTTTGCCACGAAGACGTCATGATAGTGATAGGTAAAATATCTATAAGTGAAATATCTTTATTCGCTAACTAAGTACACTTGAAAAAGAATCCTTATAATATAAAGCAAATTGCATTGTATCTTAAGTCAGATTGTCTCTAAATTTGCTCCCAAGGAACGCATCAGTAGAGTTAAAGGAGTGTCAATAATTAATATTAACATTTCATAACTTTTAAATCAAATAGATAGATTATACTTTTCTAAAAAACAAATTGGCTTAACGTCTCTTTAACATCTATTGGTCATTCAAGGTGGGGGTTTTACTCTCCATTCGCTGGAAACTTGTAAATCAGCTACCCACATTGACCTCACCCCGGGTTGGGCCGGAAAAATAGCCAGCATCACGAGGCCGCAAACCCACATGGTACAACCTTGCTGGGCTTTGCTTAACTTCAGAGATCGAACGGGAACTGGTGTATTCAATTGGGTATTGGGGAATCAATTCTGGATAAAGGTATTAAAATTTATAACAAAATAAATAATGCTAATAAAAACATGAACTACAAAGATTTTAAGTTGTACTTAAAAAATCGTATGTTAGAAATTGCTCCCTATAGCCTACANGAATTGCAGTCCCAATAGAGACCTGCAACCAGTTTAATAATAATAAAGGTCACAGTGATAATTGCAGTCCCAATAGAGATCTGCAACCAGTTTAATAATAATTAGGGATCTAACTGTGCCCCTAAACCTCAGGACAAAATTAGACGTACGTTCGATTTTAGGATTCTACGTACTTGAAACGTCCTCACGACGGCCGGTTCTACGCACCAGGACGACCTGGAATGCATACCTTCACAATTGTCCGAAACATGAATCAGAAATTTGGAGAATAGTTAACCGCTATAACAATAACGTACTTGAAAAGTAAAATATGAAATTTTGAGGGGGGGGGCTATTTTTTCACTGTTGATTCCAAAGGTTTATTATTGAAAATAATAAATTTATCATTAGGGAATACATAGTCCATATGTGACGGACGAGCAATGACTTCAATATGGTACATAGTCATTACTCATTGACCCTCAAGATATTGAGAACATCTTCCCGTTGTCAGGACCAAGTCCGAATAATTCTATTTAATTGTTAAAGCATTACATCAACGTTACATTATTAACAGATCCCATTAAGCAGCGGACCGGACGGGTCAACTTGACATCTTTTAATTTTTACTTTATAGATACAATTTTCTTCATAAATAAATAGTGTTTTTGGTAAGTGTTTTGTTTTGATTTATTTAAAAGTTACTAGTAGTAAGTGCATCAGACTACCAATCCTAGGATGTAATGTGAGTTGGTGATATAGTGGTAAGACCCTCAGACTTGTAAACAGTGGGACGTGGTTTAAACCCATCCAACCCATGAAATTTGATCATCATGATATTGAGATACAACTATTGCAGGAAATGGAAGAGGCCGGAAATATCAACATCTAGTTCGGAGTCCTCAAAGTAGCATAATATGCTACGGTGCTACCTAACCCTTCCACCACCATCACTTTCCGTGATGGGCACGGAAAGTAAAGAGTAAATCCTAGGCCGTATTAGATATACTGTCAGTTAGCACCTGATTAACTTATGAATCCGGACAGGCTTTGTCCGTTGTATAAAGTCCTCTGTAATACCAATGACTACAAAAGCTTCAGTTGGTCAGAGTGATGAATTCGTAACCAAAAGGCTGTTGGTTCGAATCCAAGCGAAGATATAAAACTTAGTTATAACATGGAAAAGTACATTGTGACAAAGCATTAGGTTTCACGCAAATATATTCCTTACTAAAGAGAACAATACTTTAGATAAAAGAAACGTTTATAACCTGTTCTTCTGGGGCAACATATACTGGACAGAGCGGGAGGTCACTAGGAAGTTGTTACTGTAGCAGCACGGAAAGTAAAGAAGACTAAAGCCACTAATATTGGTAAACATTTTTTTGATTACATCAAATAAAGAAATGAAAAATTAGTAGAATTGCTTTAAACGATATGGGTCTTCTTTTGGTTTGCATTGCTGTATTGATGGTCTTTATCCAAACACTTTTGAGTGTTTGGGTTGCCCTGATAGGTAGAACCAACCATCACTAGAAGGTCAGGACCAAGAACACCTAGCCATATATAGAAGGTATCAACAAACAATGGACCAAGCAACCAGTGATTTAAATGAAAAAATGGGTTAAAAACATTAAATGATATATATCTAAATATTAATAAAAATGTTTTTTGAGACCTCCCTAGCCCAGAGCAAATAATATAAAAAAGCGTCAAAATGGTAAACATGTTTTAAGTGGTTTTAAGTTAAAAATGAGATAAAAAAAAATCTAAATTTTGTTGAATATGTTAGACCGCAACGTAAAATATTTGAGAAAACTATCACAATCCTAAATAGTTTTTCTCCATTAAATATTTCTATAAATAACACTTACCGTCTCTCATTTCTTTCAGGCAATCTTACTATGTGCGGCCATATTTATCAGCACCACTGAAGGTACATTTTTCAAAAAAGTGATACTTCCTAAACTCGCATTATCAATTCAGCCAAAATTCTTTACGAAACCACAAATCTCGTACCATGCGGCAGTAAATCCCTTACCACTAGTTCAAGGATACAATGATATCTTGGGAGGTGTACTTTTACCACCGCAAATAAATTATTATCAAAACCAATTATATCCATATGGATCTAACGCCCTTAGTTCAGCAAGTGCAGCAGCATCGAGCAATGCATTCAACTGTGGAAATTTGAACAACAATGCAAATGCTGGTTATCAGAACCCATTTTCAAATGCCCAGAGCGCTGCGAATGCAGCAGCAGCATCAGGGAACGCCTTGAACTCTGGGAATCTGAATCAAAATGCTGCATTATTTGAAAGTAATGCAGCGGCGCAAAATAGTTTAGCAAATGCTGCCCATCAGAACCAAATTTCAAACGCCCAGAGCGCTGCAGGTGCAGCTGCGATAGACAATGCAATCAACTCTGGAACTCTGAACCAAAATGCTGCATTATTAGGGAGTAATGCGGCAGCTCAAAGTAATTTAGCAAATGCTGGCTATCAGAACCAAATTTCAAACGCCCACAGCGCTGCAAGTGCAGCCGCGATAGACAATGCAATCAACTCGGGAACTCTGAACCAAAATGCTGCATTATTAGGGAGTAATGCGGCAGCTCAAAGTAATTTGGCAAATGTTGGCTATCAGAACCAAATTTCAAACGCCCAGAGCGCTGCAGGTGCAGCTGCGATAGACAATGCAATCAACTCTGGAACTCTGAACCAAAACGCTGCATTATTAGGGAGTAATGTGGCAGCTCAAAGTAATTTAGCAAATGCTGGCTATCAGAACCAAATTTCAAACGGCCAGAGCGCTGCAGGTGCAGCTGCGATAGACAACGCAATCAACTCTGGAACTCTGAACCAAAATGCTGCATTATTAGGGAGTAATGAGGCAGCTCAAAGTAATTTAGCAAATGTTGGCTATCAGAACCAAATTTCAAACGCCCAGAGCGCTGCAAGTGCAGCTGCAATAGACAACCCAATATTGGGAGGTGTAATTTTACCACCGCAAGTAAATCATTTTCAAAACCAATTAAATCCATATGGATCTAACGCCCATACTTCAGCAACAGCATCGAGCAATGCATTGAACTCTGGAATTCTCAACCAAAATGCTGCATTATTAGGGAGTAATGCTGCAGTTCAAAGTAATTTAGCAAATGCTGGCTATCAGAACCAAATTTCAAACGCCCAGAGCGCTGCAAGTGCAGCTGCAATAGACAACGCAATTAATTCTGGAATTCTGAACCAAAATGCTGCATTATTAGAGAGCAATGTAGCAGGGCAAAATAATTTAGCAAATGCTGGCTATTATAACATTTTTTCACCTTATGTGACAGGATCAAATGCCCAAAGCGCTGCCAGTGCAGCGGCACTAGAAAACGCAATCAACTCTGGAATACTGAACCAGAATGCCCAAATTGCTGCATTATTAGAGAGTAATGCAGCAGCCCAAAGTAATTTAGCGAATGCTGGTTATCAGAATCAATTTCCAAACGCCCAGAGCGCTGCGAGTGCAGCAGCACCAGCATCAGGAAACGCTTTCAACTCTGAAACTCTCAACCAAAATGCTGCATTATTAGAACTCTCTAATCCAGCGGAGCAAAGTAATTTAGCAAATGCTGCCCATCAAAACCATTTTTCAAACGCCGAAAGCGCTGCGAATGCAGCAGCATCAGCAAACGCCTTCAACTCTGGAAATCTGAACCAAAATGCTGCTATATTGGAGAGTAACGCAGCAGCGCAAAGTAATTTAGCAAACGCTGCCGGACCTCATAACCAAATTTCGGAATCCAATGCCAACGCTCAAAGTTCTGCTAGCGCTGGATTTGAGAATGGATATTCAAATGCTAACTCTGCAGCAACAAGCCAAGCTCAAAATAATTTAGGAAATCTAGAGCTACCACATCGTTTTTCACCTCATGTCTCATCTACAGCACAAAGTTCTGCATATTCTTCTCCGAATCATTTTATCACACCGCATTTCCCTATTGCATCTGCAGGAGCGTCGGCATCTGCGGGTGTTAGCAATTTGATTTCTCCTCCAAGCTCTTACGGGCCACCAGAGTAGTAAATTAATTTCTGTATTTAACTTTGGTTCACCAAATGAAAGAAAAATTACGCAAAAAACCATCTTTAAAAATCTGATTTTTAAAAATTGGATGGTACAAACAAAGAACAGAAAAGTTTCAAAATATTAAAATAAAATTTTCTAGCAATATCGAACCAAGGGGTTTCCAATCTAATGAGCAAAGCTCAAATCTTCATAGAACCTTTTAAATTTATTATTACTTTTTCATGAAAATTAAAATCAATAGAGAAAACCAATATAAAATGCGTGTACTTAATTCTTGTCTATATCTGATTACCTTTGCCGTTTCCAGTGTCTTTGGACTTGGACCCAGTCCTCTGTTGTCACGCTTCCATTTAATCATAATTAGAATAACTATTGGTTAATTCATCACCCCGTTCTAGTCAATAGGTATCCAGCATGTAGACCTCTGATGTTACGTCATATTATAAAAAGTGTCAGTTTTTTTCTGACTAAAGCTCGTTATCCATTCAAGAGGTCAAAATAGGAATTTTTTTCTCCCGCAAATACCTCCTAATGGAAAAATGGAAAATATGTGAAAATCAAGTATGTAGTATACAAGCCATCAGTCCGCACCTAGTATATTTTGAGTTAATTTTAATTTGTACCACTTCAACTTTATAGTATTCACAGCTTTTGTCTCAAGTTTAATTTTACTGGACAAAAAGTCGTTCTTTTTAGGAAAATTTTCAAGAATTTTCCTAACATAATTTGTTCATTTTCTAGTAACGAAAGGTAAGACATTTTATTTTGCAATCGGGTTAACTTGTGTAATCCAATCAATCATATACATTAAGAAAAATGGGGGCAGAAAGTAGTCTTCTTCAAGCAAACACAAAAAGTTACCAACTCGGACATTAAAAATCATTTTATAGTATTAGCTGTCAATCTGCTGATTCTTGTCGCCCACAAAAGATTTTTAAAAGAGAGCTAAAACTTAAAAAAAAACAAAAAAACAATAACATTAGCAATCTTCAACTCCGATCATCTCTCCATAGCACAACTAACAAAATATTTTTTTTCCAAATCGTGATTTTTACACGATTAAATCACGAGAGGTAAGGTGAACTAAATTTTCCCAATTCAAAATGAAATCACTACCCTCTTCCCCCGCCTTTTTAATTAAAAAAGTAAACAGTATTGTACGAAACTATTGAAAGGTTCCTGAAAAGGGAAAAGGGCCTATATCCTATCGTCTTTACCACGATATAATATGGAAACATACTGTTCTTTTTCGTGTCTCCTGAAAAATTTATGATTTGTAATATAGGTCTTCTTTTGAGGGAAGCTTTCAATTGTAAATTTACTATAGCACTCACCTGAAGAGCTCTGTTTGCTTCTTCTTTTGTAGCAAATTCTACAAAAGCAAATCCTTTGATTTTTCCAGTAGATTTAAATTTGGGTAACGATACATAAGCAACTTTTCCATAATCGGAAAAAACCCGTTGTATCCATTCATGTTCGGCGTCTGGTGGGAGTCTTTCCTGTAATAAAAAAATATTTTTGTTTTTAAATAAAAGGCTTTAATGATTTTGTTTGTTCGTTTGAAAAAAGAGACAATTTTTTCGTCTTGCGAATTTTTAAGTTGAATGAAAATATCAATATTCAGAAAAGGAAAAAAAATCAGAAGATGAAAAAAGGAACATACGTGATCACCCACTTATTAAAACCTCGCTGGAGACGATGTGGGTATTCCTATGGGTTTGGAGCCCGGGCCCGGCACATTTTGTGCCCTTTGTACCCCCCTCTGAGCGGCCCTGATCATCACCATCATGCGAAATGAGGATAATCGCTGTGAGATGATGTGGGTATACCTATGGGTTGTATTGCTGTGTTGATGGTCTTTGGCTAAACACATTTGAGTACTTGGGTTGCCTTGGTATTTAGAACCAACCATCTGAGGACGCAACTAATAGTAGCCATGTTTAGGTGGTGTTCCTTCTAAAATCAATCCCAATGTCCATTTGAAAAAAATGTAGAACAGGTTGATCTGAGCCGATCTCCGTGGCCGAGTTGTTAAGAGCACTGACTCTTGGTCCAGAGGTTGTGCGTTCGAATCCCGCCCTGAGCGAAATTTTTCTCGAATTTTCTCTTTTTCGGAATGGCATGGCTGTAAAAGGAGTGCCCTGAAGTAATGCGAAAGCGGTTCCGGGGCATAACTTTTTTTTTTTTTAAAAAAAAGGTTGATCTGAGACTACCGAAAACGTTTTAATGGCCCTTGGCTGATGTGTGCGTTCCAGGTCGTCCCGGTGCGTAGAACAGACCATCGTGTTTGAGTGTAATCCAGTCTAGTAGTGTCACAGTTACACTTACCACATAGATGGTACAATCATCAACATCTGGCTTGTCTTCAACACTTTTAGTTCTTCGAACATGTGTACCGTCTTCTGTAATTTCTAATAATTTTGACTTCTTCAGAGCTTTCACAATGTCGTCCGGATCTTCTGTCAATTTTGCTAGCTTGTTACATTTCAAGAATATTGAGATGTCAATTTCTGTAACAAGAACAACCTTATATCACTCTCTAGGAACCTCGGGATGGAAATGCATTGAAACTAAGAAGCTGTCAATGGCAAGAAATGGTTATTTCCATANAGGTATAACTTGAAAGCTGAATTTGGTATGAATTTACCTGGAGGGGGTGGCTAAGATCTCTGAGATCCTTTCTTTGTCAAGGTATAACTTGAAAACTAAATTTGGTATGCATTTACCTGGAGGGGTTGGCTAAGATCTCTGATCCTTTCTTTGTCAAGGTATAACTTGAAAGCTGAATTTGGTATGAATATACCTGGAGGGGGTGGCTGAGATCTCTGAGATCCTTTCTTTGTGAAGGTATAACTTGAAAGCTGAATTTGGTATGAATATACCTGGAGAGGGTGGCTGAGATCTCTGAGATCCTTTCTTTGTCAAGGTATAACTTGAAAGCTGAATTTGGTATGAATATACCTGGAGGGGGTGGCTAAGATCTCTAAAATCCTTTCTTTGTCAAGGTATAACTTGAAAGGTGAATTTGGTATGAATTTACCTGGACTTTGTTGAAGTAGTTGATTAAAAAATCTATCCTTTCTCAGATTTGAATCGCTCAGATAAAATTCCATGAGATTCATAATGTGTTGGTACAGTTGTTTCTTCCTATGACGACCACTGCCATCTTTTCTACATCCATCCGATTCCTTCTCCACATCCGACATCTTGAAATCTATCAAGTCTGAAAATAAATGTAAACTTTATTTAGAAATCGGATTTTTAGAGATCGCTATCCGAAGGGTGACAACGGATAAGTCTCTATCACAGGAATCTACGAGGTAAGCCTTGAGGCTCTATCTCAGGAATTCTGATGATGTACTCAGGAGTCATATTCTCCTAGTCAGCTAGAATTAAGACAAACTTTATTAGATTATCATTTTGAACAATATGCCTTTGCAACCGTCACGAAAAAAATACCCCTCCACCCTAAATTTGATATTTTACAATTGAAGGCATGTAGAATACAAAAATCCGTTCGTCCGGCTTTTTTTTAATTTGGCTTAACGTCTCTTTAACATCTATTGGTCATTTGACAGCGTCTTTTTTTCAATTGTGTCTAATTTATTAAGATATTAGAGATTATACTGGAAATTCAACAAGAATATTCACCTTTTTTCAAAATATTTTTACCCATAACTTTTTAATAGCCTCGTCGATCTCTAATAAAATGACTGCATCATTTTGGAAAAATATCTCAACATACCAATCCGTCTGATTTTAGAAAATTAGTCATATTATGTGAAAATATAAAAACTCGGGGTATACATTTTATAAAAGACTCGTTTTTTTTTTTTAATTCCGCTTTTAACCCTTTTCCTGAGCTACGTTGCGTGCACCGATATTCCTTCAGAATCAAGCGAGATCAAATCCCACTGACTACAATACGAGAAGGGACCCAGCAGTATTATGAATGGGCTTGTGGTAGAGAAACAGTGTTTGTTAAGTAAGGGGTTCGATAGGGTAAATCCCTCCGAATCAATTTGCGAAGTTTGGTCGTTTTTGAATGAAACATTTTTTTTTTCTATTTAAAAACGGGGCTGTGACATTTTGTCTCTGTAGTCGACGACTATCACTCTGTATTAAGGCCAAGGACAGCTGCTGCTTCCACTGGATTCGAACCCCTAATCAAACAATAGGTTTCCTCACCGTACCTCCTCATTCCAATTACTTTTGGGTCCCCCACACGTATGCTCAGCAGAGGCCCAATATATATTTTATGAAGAAGAAAAACTTGTTGCGCTTATTGGTATTCCAGCCTAAACGGTACCGCTACGCAGCATTAAGAATTTTTCAAAAATCTGCCTTGCTAAAATCAGTTGAACAAAATGAAACAGTAAAAAAAATTGTAAATTTTGATTATATATTATTAATTAATAATAGGTACATATATAGAATTTAAATCTTTGAATAACATGTTAATTATAAGTGTTAAAAAATATTTACTTTTAAATTAAATTAAAAACAAAACACCAGAAAACGCTATCTATATTTATTACAAAAAAACTAGTTTCGAATCGTTCGATTCATCTATCAGTTCAGACGAATTAAAGGATGGTGAGTAATCCTTGAGCATACCATCCATACTAGTTTATTTGTAAATAAATATAAATAGTGATATTGGTAGGCCCCCAGAAGTAAAATGCGACTAAGAGCAGGGTCGTAAACGATATCCTTTCCATTACCCATGCAGAAAGCAAGGAGAAGCTACTGCATTATCCGTACGGATTCTCAAGTATCAACAACTCATGGCGGGTTGTTGCAAAACAGCCCTACGGCTGTTAACCTATGATGATGATAGGTTCTGTTTTTAATTTTATTTAAATGTAAACAAATAAAGATCACTAACTACGACACAAAGCGTTGCATCTAACATAAATTATACGATATTTTCAGTACTTTAACTATGTTCCTTTTTTATAAGATAAGGAAAATAATAACCTGCAAGTTTCAAGTTAGTCCTGTGGTTAATTTTGCGTATGAATCGAAAAAAACCACTGAGTTGCAAACCAATCGACCGGATGAGAGAAACTCCTATCTATTTTCATCTGCGAATGTTTCTCTTGACATTCGTATAAACCATATCTTTAAAATGGCTGATTGGATTTGTCCAAATTGTAAATGTATGTTGAGACCTTTGACGAGTATGATTTTTTATTAAATTATTTCCAGTAATTTCTTTTACAGACTTACAGAGGTAAAATGTTGAGGAAAAAATAACGATGATTGTTTTCTTTGTAAAGTCATCAATAATTTGATTTCTTTGTTAATAAAAAAAGCAATAGTGGAAAATCAAAAATTTCGAGGAGGGGTGTTGAACCCTTAAAATCTTGTCCCGGTTAAGGACATGCAAAATATACACCGAACAATGGCTGAAACTCGAGATTTTGGGCTCTGGGGATCTCAAAACGTATTTTGGAGTTGAAAACACGACATCGAAAATTTCAGCCCAATACAATACTTCCTTCTTTTGTTATAGATAAGGAAAATCGTGTGATGTTCACGTCAGATTTTTTGTTGTAAAAACTAACAAGCCAGTTTTTTTTTCCTTTCGTGAAAATTTTCTTCAAAGTTTTTCTTATATTGTAATAACCGATTCAATTTAGATAGAAACAAATTTATTGAACAATCGTTGGACCGATAGAGATTTTCAGATCTTCAATAACCGGTTCGATATGTTCATGTAAAGTATACAAATGGCCTGTATTTGCTTTGTTGCTGGCAACATATCTAACAATAAACGGTAAATAATTGACTTGAAGGATTTGATAATTATTATAGACACATAAAATTGATTGATTTTTTCCAAGTCCAAGTTTGCCAGCTTGATCTGACGCAGTGCTGAATGTGGACAAAAATATTGGTTTCATTGTTGTTTCTGGACATTTGTCATTTAATATTTTAATAATTGGAACACCATCTCGGTCTGTTATAATAAGACAGTATAAATCATTGACTTTTCTCATTTGTTCATAGAGGTATTTATTTATATCCTCAATCATGATTTTTGTTTTTAATAGTTTCAAATATAATTTGATTATTTTATATATATTGTTAATTGACAACCTAAAAAAGAATATTTAATTTAGCGATAGTATTTTTATATCAATTAAATTATGTTTGTCCCACTGGAATTTAGTTATTTTAATCTAATATGCTCATCACAATGTGGTTCCTGTTTTTATTGTTAAATCTAATGTTCATGCTAGGTTTCGAACCAACAGTCTCCTGATTACGAATCTTTTACCTCCACCAACTGAGCTACTGAGGCTGTAGTGTATTGTTGCTTCTCGAAACCGTAATTTCTTCTTGTGAGATGTTAATTATATTTTAATATTAATCTGGTTGCAAGTCTCTGTTGAGACTGATTACAAGTATCACTGCGACCTTTATATAGATCTATCGTGACCAACCAACAGCCTCCTGGTAACAAATACACCGCCTCAACCTGAGCTCTGACGCTGTTGACATTAGTGGAATGTTACTTGAGGATGACATCCTTACGGGCCGAGCCCACCTGAGCTGATGGTGCAAAATAATACAGAAAGCAACTCTGCAATTCACTGATTCGTCATTGTTTTAGGGCCCATGCCAATTATAACCAAGAATTGATGTATGATGACAATTAAAACCATTGGCAGCAAACAACATAATCTTTAGAACTGCATTCTCATACCATTGAAAACGATGATGCCATTATTGATTATCTGGTAAATATCTATTTTAGGATAACTTTTCAAAAATGGTCGAAAAAAAAGAGGCATGGCCGTAAAAACGTTTTCTAACCAGTCTAATTGTTAAAAGGGCGCCGTAACAGACCTTGGCTTAAAAAATTGACCATTTTTGAAAAGTTACCCTAAAATACATATTTACCGATTATCTCATTTGGTTAATACTCAGCACGAGATAAGTCTTTAGCTGAATACAGTATACCTTTTTACTTTCCTTATCCTATAAAAAGGAAAGTATTGTAATGGGCTGAAATTTTCGATGTCGAGTTTTCAATTTTTCGGACCTAAATCGATTTTGAATGATCCAGGAAACATTTTCAAACAAACCCCAGGTTTCCTTCTAACCCGAAACTTGTGATTGAAATCGTATCTACCGTTGGCAGTTTCTTGACGTTTTTCAAAGGTTTTCACAAACTCTGCCTAAAAGGGAACGTTGGGAGTTGGGAGCTAAAGCTTAATAGTTGGTACCTATTTAAATCAATTTTAACCCGTCCCATCCCACAAGCGGTCTTTTTCAAGAAGGTATGATTGTCGCACTTACCTCGGGTGATGTAAGGAGTTTTATTTATCTTTATCACTACAAGTGTCCTTTTTTTACTGAACACTAAAGAAAGTGGTGAAGTATTAAATGAAACAATTTAAATCGTTTTTGTTTGATAATTTGACATGTACATATAATGAAATAATAGTAATGACAGATACAACTACCTAGCTCAACTGTACAGTTTTATGAATTTCACCATTTTTAAAAAAATAATTCCGCTTTCTGCATATCGATATTAAGATTTCGATAATACTTATTGATAAAATATCGGTATCGAAACAAAAAAAAAAAAAAAAATGTTTTTGGTGCACTACACACTACGTCAGAAATACGCTAGCCAGCGTCTATGACATGTTGAATACCTACACCAGTTCCCGATAGATCACTGAAGTTAACTTCAGTGATGGTTCGATCACTGAAGTTAACTTCGAAATTAAATTCCAAACATCTAGAGAATATGGGCTATCCAATAACTTACGAATCAACCACATTTGGCTGATTTGTGATTTGGCTGTGGAGGAGGCGTTAAAATGATAAAAATATTTGTCCACACGTTTGGCCGGCTATACACGCAACGATAAGTCTGTGCAGACTTGTCTGTACAGACCTATCTGCGCAGACAAGTCTGTCGTGTATGGCAGGATCTGCACAGATTTTGTCTCCGATTTTCAGACAAAATCTGTGCAGATCCTGCCATACACGACAGACAAGTCTGCACAGACTTATCGGTGCGTGTATGGCCGGCCTTTGGTTGGTATTGGAAAAAAGTATCGATATCACTAATCACTTGCGATACTTTTCAAAGTATCGGATTTAAAGTAACGAAATCGAAAGCAAGTTCGTGTTCGTTTCAAGTACATATCCCATATTCAGTGTTACCAGGTCGTAGGGAATTTCCCTACGCGTAGGGAAAATTAGGGGTCCGTAGGAAGAGAGGGAATTTTCATCAAAAATGGCCAAAACGTAGGGAAATTTAAAGATTTTACTATTTTTGCATTTAATTCGCATTTTGGGGTAATTCTAGAGAAAAGTGAATAATTCGTCCAAATTTTTTTTTGTAAAAAGTTTTACTTTTCTGTAGAATTCACCCAAAATTGAATGTTGATAATCAGATCAGATAATAAAATACGACTAATCGATATTTTGTAAATAGATGTGAAAATACCGCGGGAATATTTAAATTTTCGTTTAATTTTCTTTTCTTTGTTCTTTGTTTTAGTTTTGACTAGACTAATTGACTCATGACTCTTGATAATTTTCATTTTAAAGTTCACTTTTCACAATGATTTTTCAGAATTTTCATTTCTGAATAGTATATCTAATGTAGGTGCCTAAAATCCGACAGAGATAGCCAAATGTATGATCCCTATTGGGAATCGAACCCAAGTCTCTTATATTTATATCTGTCATCATGTTTTATCTCTAAGAAATCATCACTACGGCACCCTAACAGAAGCATAACTACAGGTACCTACTCATTTTCTCACCATAAACTTGTAAAAATTGACATTATTAGCGCAGGAAAACTGTAGGGAGAAAGTTTTTTTAGCGTGGGGAAATGTAGGGAGAAATCAAGGCCTCTGTAGGGAATTTTGACGAAAACAACATGGCAACACTGCCCATATTTTTATTTGTTGTTCCTTCTTTTTCTTATCAACATCTCGAAATTTCTCGAACATCGACAAACTATCAAACGAGGTATATTTTAATTATATTTCTCAGTTATTCTGCGAAAGTTTTGAAAGTGTAAAGGTAAAAGGATTAGAAACTAAAGTTCCTTCAGTAAAAGGTAAGCAACAATTTATTTAAAAAGTAAAATGCAGTGTAACTATGTAACTAGTTTTTCTTAAAAAGATAATGTTGATATTTTACCCATTTTACTTCACGTATCACATGTCGCATGATTCGATTACCATGCATGGGTATGATTGGTTACGGAGTCGGTGTGTTGGTTTGGTTTACCAATTTTAGTTTTTAATTCAAAATTATTTATAATTAAATTCGTTACAGAAAAAGTTGAATTTGATCGGTATACAAAACAATTTTCGATATGGGATTTGCATAGGGTTAGGTTACAAAATAATATAGGCAAAATAAAATTTAGTCTGGGTTGCGACCAGCCTAAACTCAGTAGTTTTCATCACGCATTTTTTTTTTTTTTTTAATTTA